>MINK01191461.1:8591-23839 GCA_001735545.1 Phormia regina | reverse complement strand
GGACAACCAGCAAGGTGGGTGTTGGATTTAAGTTGGATGTAAGATGAATATTGCTATGCATTGCAAACATTAGCATAAACGTAAAATACCTCAGCCACCTATGGTGGTGTAGGGTATAAACATTTAAAAAATACATTAAAATCATAAAATATGCCATATGTAAACATTTACATAAAAAAATTCAATGTTATGCACTTTTCTAAAAGTATGCAATAAGTCAGCTAATGCCCAACATTGATTTTCAGTGTCTCACTAGAAATATGCATTTGCGTTAAAGTATCAGCTCTGGTTATAAACATCCTTGGATTAATTTTTTATATATCTTAAGTCAATAAAATTTTAAAAAAATATTCGATTTTATTTAATTTTTATTTTGTACAACTCGAGTATTTAAAGTTAAAATATTTGAAATGTTTTATATATTAACTTTTTTAACTAAAATTGTGACCTCATTTTTATTTGCCAATACAATCTCAGACTATTTATTTATTTGCCTTTTTTCTGAGATTTCGCAGCCATTATTTTTCGTTTTTAGTTACTTAAGAATTTGTATAGTTAAACGGAAAAAAGGCTGCTGCTTTTAGACTCAACATGCAAAATAAACATTACGTCGATTTTATTATGTTTTTTTTTTTTTTTTTAGTTGAGAACAAAACAAAACATTTCTTTTCAAGCATTCATTTTTCTTGGCTTCTTATCTTTTTCCTAAACATTAAGGACGAAAGTAAAAAAGTAACATTTATATTGAATGTGTTTTTTCCCTCCACTAGTTTAAAGGACTTGTAAAAATACACAAAAGATTTCACTGAATACAGTTCTTTTTTTCATTTGTTTTTTTTTTTCCTTTTTTTCATGAATTGTAAAACCGGGTTACCTAAATTTTATTTTGAGATTTGCTTATAAAAGAAGTAAATGAAATAAAATGTTAACAAGTTGTTTAACGTGAAAAGAAAAACTTCATTTCATACTTTTTTTTTTTTTTTCATTTGTATCTTTTGCGTTTTTGCTACAGCCTTGAAATGGTTTCAACATAAATGAAATTGTACTCTTAGAGTACCATTTAAAGACTGTATAATTTTTTGGGAAAATTTAGTTTTAATATGAAATATTTCAAGTCGTGTATTTTTTATGAGTGGGGAATATCATTAAAGGAGATAAATTTAAGGAAGCCTCATAAACGAAATAAAGTAGTCAAAGAACAATGTTAGAGGTCGTGGTTTTTAGGGGTTGATTTATATATTTAATGGTGATTTTTGTTTCTTCCATAAAAACTATTAAGAAACCATGTTTTTTATAATTTAATGTTTTAAAATATTTAAACTACACAAAGAGAAAATGCTAAAGTAAATTTTTTAATATATAAAATGTACTAAAAGTACTGTTTTGTATGGGGAATTATGAGCAAAAAAATAAATTTCTTCATTTATTTTTTATAGTGGCGATCTTTATATTATATCTTTCAATCGGCAGTGTTGCTGGGCTGTTTAGTAAAGAAACAAGAGGAGTTTTATGATATTATCTATACCTACAGGAGCAGATACCCATGGTACCCGTATTCCCCATATAATTTCTGTATTTTTTACACTATTTATTACTGAAAAGCTTATTTTTATTATCCCTTGAATCATATAAAGTTAAAATTTTACAAAATGTTTGGTAATAATCATATCCAGGTCAGGAAAACTAAGCAAATTATGAGTAATGATTCCATTACGATTTCAAGGAGAACTAGTGTCAGAAATAAGTTTTTTTTTTTTTTTTTTTTTTTTTTTTTTTGCATTTCCAGGTTATTTAGGAAGTTAAAAAAATAAAACGTATGTCAAGTTCAAATCTGTTCGAATTATCGATATTTTGGTATTTTTTGTTTTTGTGATTTTTTTAATGGTCTGCTGAGATAACACTGAGAACATGTTATTCTGTGATGTGAACTATTTTCGTTAAAAATATTATACAGATTATTTACTTAACTGTGAATAAAGTCAGTTTTAACTGATAATTTTTGAAAATTAGCCATATAAGTATGGGAGCTATGCGTTATTGAGGAGCGAACTATGCCAAAAATGTAACAAATAAATTATTTTATAAAACTAAATAAAATTTCTATAATTTTATATTCTTTGTTTTATAAAATTATATATTCTTTCAATAAAATCAACGAAAATTATGCTATGGTACCCAGGTAGCACGGGTATTGACTAAAGTTAATTTTTTTGGGTATGTACCGTAGGATTAAATCAATATATAATTGTCAAAAATATTTCTAGTAAATAATTTTTATAATTTATACAGGCTCAAGTTCATTATTGTAATATTTTTTGGAGAATTCAGAAAAAAAATTATTAGACACTAGATGGAATAAAGATCTTTGTTTTAACTCAAGCTTCTGAAGAATTAGAATACGTAACTTCATCATTTTACATATTCTAAATTCTTAAGAATTAAGTGGAAAGAATTTGTACTAAAGCTGTTTCTAATGTTTATTGTATCCTAATTATTACAATATTGCTAGCTAACCGTTGGTAAGAAAAAGCTTTAGTAAAAGTTCTTTCCACTGAATACTTATGAATTTGGAATATGTAAAGTGATGAAGTTACCTATTCTAATTCTAAGAGAAAGATCTTGCAATAATGAACTTGGAGCTTGAATTAATTACAAAAAATTATTAACTCATAATATTCGAAATAATTACTCATCTTTACAAAAACTTATTCTAGTTAATCTCGAGAAAACTGAATGCCTACGTTGTGCGTTATTGTTTAAATATATTACGTTGGACTCCATTTGATTCTAGAAATGATTTAAGCACTTAATTTAGCATTCGTGTGTCAATAAAACCTTTAATAAGGAAACCCTATATTAAGACCATCCAGAGGACCATAAAAGAAAGTTGAACCTAACGTTGTTAAACTTGTTATATAAGATATTGTTGCTAGTTCCTAGAGCCGACATCCCTTCAAAGGTAGTGTTATATTTAGCGGTATCACAGGAAAGGTTGTGGACTATAATTATGCCGACAAGCAGAGATGGTGAATGTATCGGACCAAAATGAGAAGGTAAAATCAACTTCAATTATCGAAATTGCTTATTAGTTAATTAAATTTTTTAATTGATTTTTTTTCATCATCAAAATGATAATAATACCTACAATTATGATTGTATTATTATTATTCATTTTCTTAATAAATAACCATTTCCGAAATTTTAAAAATTTACATCTTTCATGATATGTGGGTATAATAACGTTAATTTCCTGCGAAAAGGATTCGATAATTTCAAAATGATACCAGATTAAGTAAAACCTCGATATGTGTATCCAAATAGAAGTTTAAAGTATCGAGCTGTAATATAATAATATTATTTATTTATAAAATATTTTACAAAGTCCGTATATGAATGAAAATAGAAAGACAATCATGTTAAAACTGTTTACTAAAGGAAGTGACATTTTGTCTTAAACGATGGCAACGTTTGGAAAAATGTGTAATTTTTAAATATGTTAATGCATATGTACTGTGACCTTATGATGAACATGAAATGCAAGCTGCGAAGTCAATCTTAATTATAGCATATTTTTATCTTCAGTTGATGAAAGTTTAAAAACATCTTCTTGAAATAGTTTTAACCCACTTTTTAAGTTTTTTTACATTATTTTGTAATTATTCGAATCTAGTTTGATGCATACATTGATTTTTTTTATATATGTGAAATGTTTAAAAAAAATATTATTCTTTAAATTCTTTCATTAAAAATTCTAAACAGTGTTAAACCGATCAATGTTAATGTTCTTGTCCATACAATTTTAAAAAACATATACTTATATTAATAATAAATATAGGAAAAGTGTTTAAAAACTTAAAAGAAAAAACAACAGCCCAGTTAAACTTTTGTTTTTTACAATTAATAAATAAAAAAAGTATTTCTTAAACATATGTACGCCAGCATTGTTTACATAAAGTAAATTTGCAAGTTTTTGGCAATATAAATTTTCATATCTCCTAACATTACACAAATGTCTTGTTGTTAAAGTTATTTCCTTTTACCGGTTTTAAATATCACCTAAATTGATTGTTACCAGTTTTATTACCGTTTCTTCTTGGGTTTATATTGTTATTCTTTCAATTCATGTTTTAGAGCTTAAGATGTATCCCCCTTTTCTCTTCCAGTAAAAAAAACAGAAAAATCACATGCATATTTAGTGAATTTATGTTGCTTTTTTTACAACATTACTATAGAAAAAAATTCACAGTTTCTTTTGCATATTATTGTCGTCTTGCTGTGTGTGTCATCAAATCATAACTTGGTTTATTGATGGTATGAGTCATTGCTTGTCATTAAATTATGTTTTTTTTTTCTACAGTTCAATTAGCAGAAGGAATAAAGTTTTGTTGGAATGAACAAATCAACGAATAAGGTAAGAAATTTTGTCACGATGTATACGAGTATATCCCGAGGATTTTTATTATAACATTACTCACGAAAAATTTTATTAATTCCACCTGTTTCGACAGCATATAGCTAACGGCCAGCTATCAGCAATAATAACATAATGGAAACAACAATAGTTCACTATGGATATACATGTAAGTATGGAAATATATATTTTTTGTAGAAAAATTTTAAATTCTCATGAAAATAAATAAAAATTTTACCAAATTGCTAAGCTTTTCAAATTGTTAGGCGTAACTTTTATTTGCTCGTATAGTATCAATTGAATTTTATTATATGTAAAGTAATTTCAAGAATTTAGCTATTAATATAATTCCCAGAAATACTGAATTAGCTTTACTATCAATTGATATTTAGATAAAGAATTGTAATATAGTTTATGCCGATAATTACTGAATGTAAATTTAACTTTTAATAAAATGAATACCATAAACAACAAACTATCCAACATAAAACTGAATGTCCGAGGCCAGACAGGCAAACCCTAGGACCATATTACTGTCACATTTTAATTTTTGAAGTCAAGTAGTGCAAAGCAGACCTGTTGCTAGCTTAGGAGAATGCTAAAGTCATAGATGATGATTTCCTTTGGCAGACCCAAAATGCTGTTAAAAACGTTAAAGACTGTTACTTTTTAAATTGTTTCTAAATACTATGTAAGAGCATCAGCACATTTATGGCATCACTTCTAACCAGTTTTTTTTTTAATAAAATAATTAATAATAAGATAATTGACAACTTAAATATATTTCACTAGATTTTACTATATATCAGCCTTTCTCTAACACTATTTAATAAATGGATTTTCCAAATAAAATCTAGTTCTAACCCATTGTGCTAACGAACATTAACCAAACAAAAAAAATTCTCGTTCATCACTTTTGTGTTGTGTTGATGTTAAACATGATGCAGAGTAACTTTTTTGTAAATGTCTTGGTTTTTATTACCATTTTTTTGTAAGATATTTTCGTTATTTTTTTCTTTTTTTTCGCCATCAGTATGATTGTTCTTGCATGTTGCAAAATTTACATAAATTAATTTGATTTGTGTCTGCACTTGAAAAGTTTATCACTTTTTCCGTTTCCCAGTCCTTACACCACCTACCTCATCTTCTTTCTTTTACTTGAATTTTTTTTTATATTTGTGCTATAAATGAAAGTTGTAAAAAAAAAAAAATCATTTGTAGTTCACTTTTTTATTCCTGTTTTTCATATAGAGAAATATGTGACATATTGAAGGTGCTAAAGTTTAAAAATTTATTCTTTGTATGGGGGATTTAGCTGTTATATACAACAACAGTAAGAAAATAATAGATCAACAAGTTACATTTAACGTTGCCCCGGACTCAACATAACTGATATTGAAGAAAAAATGAAAAGAGGAAAATTAATATATAAATACTGCTTAAGTATATAATTGTTAAAATTATTATGAAAAATGTTTGAAGTTTTTCCTTTTTTTTTTCCAACTCGTGTTTATTCTTTTTAGCAGTTGTTGTTTTTCTGTTAGGGTTCTTATGTAAGAATGATAAAGTTTAAGGTAATTTTATGGTGTAATTATTTTTCCTGTTCTGTTTTTTTTTTTAAGATATAAAAAGTATACACGCAACTTAAAAGATTTAAAAAAATGATTTAAATTACCACTTATTAGGGGGCGTTGTAAAATAAAATTTTATTATGGAGGTTAAAAAAAAAAAAAAGATGGGATTTAACATATATACACATATGTACTCGTTTGGATATAAAGTGCCACTTTTTAATTGAATTTTAAATTATTTCATTGGATAATAAGAATAAGAACCCTAATTCATTCAAAATATTTGATTAATAACCCCATTTTGGAATGAAAATATTTTCTTGTCTTAATTGGAAATATGAAAGGAAAAGTATTAATATGAGCATTTTAACTAGCATCTGATATTTATTTAAAAAAAAAATAACTAAATTAAGAAGTTAATATAAAATTATTATAGCTTAGAAAATTACTTTTTAATATAGTTGAATTAAAAAATACTTTATTCATAAAATTTAAATTCTGTATTATTTCATTGTATATATTTCTGCGTTTTAATATCGTCAATAAAGTAACAAAATAACTGTCCCTCCCTTTTTAGTGATCAATACAAATGGAAGTTTTTTTTTTTCAATATTCTCATTTTCTGACTTTAGCATTAATTAAGGAACAAAATATATATTGATATAAACAAAAAATAAAGTCAAATCTTTACCTATTCCATAATGAAAGATTCTGCCAAAAACTAATAAAAATTATAAAAAGATAAATGTCTTTAACAGACATATTAATAATTTTATACTTTTCTAAAACAGGATTTTCACAATTATATGTAGAATAAGAAAACAAGCCAAGCCCCTATAACTCATAATATGGTACATTATTAAATTTCGAATCGGACAAACGGCAACTGCAGTTTAGCTTCAATTTGAAAAATCAGAGAAAAATATAGACTGAACTTTCTTCGTAGATATAGAAAACAATTGTAATCAACGTTCCAACGCTATACCCCAACCACCATATATGTCAGTGAGGGTATTAAAAACACATTTTTTTTCGATATATGTTTTTTAAATGTATGTTTTATGTACCACGACTATGAAGAAATATTTTCGCTTATAAACTTTTTAAAAAATTTAATATACAATGTTCTCCACGCTTTTCAACTAAAAACATATTAAATTATAATATCATTCTAACAAAGTTTCACTAAAAACAACCTTTAACGTTTTATTTAACAACTATGTTTCATATATAAATATTGGTTTTTCCTAAATCAGCTTAAGACGTCTTACAATGGTCCGTTGCCATCTACTTAGTTTTAAAAGCTTTAGAACTTTTATAAAAGCTATACCAAGAAAAAAATTATACAATTAAAAAAACACTTTATGTTATTTGATTGGTCATGGTTTTTGGTTTTGTTTTCATTTTAATTATTTAAGTTGTGCTTCTTAATGATGTATGTTTTAATTGCTTAAAAACAAAAAATAAATATACTATAAAATGTTAATAACATTACATACACATAGAGATGAAAGAGGAAATAAACTGATTGAAATATTAACATTCTAACATTTTGCTATTATTAATTTTATAATAACACACAGGACTTTTTATCATATAGGTAATGTAAACTATATGTTAAATGGGTAAGTATGTATAGGTTTATATTAGAGGGAATCACATCGAGAAATATCTAAATGTTTTCATAATTTGTGACACCTGACATTTACATAAAATACTACACTATTTTTATAAAAAATACAACTAACATCACAACAACACTCTTAAAACAATGTTAAACAATTATATATATTCTAACAGATGTATATTAAAGCAATCATGTGTTGTTAGTGATTATAGACAAACACTTATGAAAGATTACAAAGTATATTGTGTAAACATACACATATAATCGCTTTAATACAATACTTGTTTTAGGCCTTTTATAATGTTTGAAATTTAATTAGGTTTTAACAAAACAATAAAAATTAAATAAGCAATAGCAGATCAGCAACAACAATACAATAACCGAATTGTAACTTAAATACCAATAAATTTAATGTGCAGACTTCATAGTGAATAATTCTAAGTACGTATGATGATATTTAATTATTAAATCATTTAATCTTATGCGCATACTTAAGCACCACAATATCACTTTGCATATACCGTCACATGTTATGTCAAAATATTTATGAACATTATTTCTCATAAACTTTTTCATTCTCAAAGTTATTAGTTAAGTGGTTTTTGATGTTAAAATTATTTTTAACTAAATTAATACTTTTAATCCGGTTTTAATTACAATAACAAAATTTCTGTGAAAATATAATTATCCCACTTTAAATAAATCTCCTTAGGAGTACTATCCTTACACAAATTTCTTGCTTTCTTCTGTAAAATAGCTTAAAACTTTTATTCTCGCTACTAAAAATCTCTGAAAAAATATTGTCCCCACAATCTAGCATGAATGTTTTTATTAGCAGTCATAGTGATACTATTGATGTACATTGTGGCCCTAAGCAAAGTGCCTTTTAATGACATGTCTTCTATAAAAATCGGTATCCTTGGTTTTCCAGCTATATGAACATGTTTATATGATAGAGTCTGCTTTTTACTAAACAAAAGAAAAATGTCATCAAACATGCATAAGGCTATAAATGCACGTTTAATCTGAATGGACAGGTGTGTAAAATTAAGTTTTCTTTTTCCCTCATGTCTTTGACAACAATTGTCCTAAGGTCTTTAAACAACTCATTTTATAACAACATTATTATGTATATATAATAGGTGAATCAAATACTGTGGTATATAATTTTTGAAATAGCATTATAGAGAGATGCACATTTCAATTTCATTATAAAACTCATCTCTCTAATTATGCTATTAAAAATATTTACACACATATTTGTTAACCTTATAAGAATAAAATCTACATTTATAATTTGTTATAAAAATATTGTTGTGTTAAAGACCTTAGGAGAAATTATGTTGATCAAAAGTAATGAGGAAAAAGTAAAACTTAATACTTTAACAGTCCATTAGATAACGTGCGTTTATAGCCTCTATGGGTCTAGTTTGATGACAGTTTTTTTCTTTTTGTTTTGTAAAAGCATCTTTCTTAAACATTTTATAGTGAAAACCAGCGATACCGATTTTATATAAACGACATGTCATTAAAAGGCACTTTCTTTTAGGCAACACTGTTACATCCAAAAATTAGTATCAATATGGACTGCTTAATAAAAAAAATTAAGTGTAGTATTGTGGGACAAATATTTTTTAAGAGATTTAGTAGGAGAATAAAGGTTTAAGCATATTTTTACAGAAGAAACACAAAATTGTGTAAGAATACTCCTAAGAATTTTATTTAAAAGGGGATATTTATATTTTCACAGAAAATATTTGTTTGTAAAATAAAAGAGACTGGATTAAGTTTATTAAGGTTTAAATATTTAACATCAAAAAACTTAAGCTAAATACTTTGAAATTGAAAAAGTCTTAATGAGACATTAAAATGTTCACTAAATTATCTTGACACATGTGACCTGTATGACCGATATGTGTGTCTTTAAGTATGTAGTTAAATGATTAACAATTAAATATCGACTCTATCGTACTGGACAGTAAATATCACATGAAGTCTGCCATTAAATTTATTGCGAATTTAAGTACAATCGTTATATGTTTATTGTTGTTGCTATTGCGTATTGCTATTTAATTTTATTGTTTTGTTAAAAACTAATTTAAATTTCAAAAACATATAAACCTAAAACAATATTGATTAAGGATGATTATGTGTAGTTTACTACATAATACTTGTAAATCTTTTATAAGTGTTGTCAAATAACTACACAACACCATATTTGCTTTATATACATTCGTTAGAATAAATATTAATTTAAATCGTTTTAAGACTGTTGGTTGTGATGGTAGTTGTTTTTTATTAAAATAGTTTGTAGTATTTTATGTTAAATGTCAGGTGCACAAATTATGAAAAACTAGAGTTATTGTTATGTGATTCACCTCTAATATTAAACATATACATACTTACACATTTAAATTATAGTTTTACATTTACCTATACTGATAAATAAGTCTGTGTGTTTATGTGATAAATTTAATAATAGCAAAAGTGGTAGAATCGTAAATAGTTGTGCATATCAGGTGTGTATTTCCCCTTTCTCATCTCTGTGTATGTATGTTATAATTTACGATTTTGTATATGCTATATTATTTAGTTTTTAACAATATATAAAAAACATACATCATTAGATAGGGCTAATCAATTAAATAAATTAAAATGAAAATCAACAAAAACATGACCAACTACAAATAACATAAGTGTTTTTTATTAGTTATAATTTTTGCTTTGTATAGCATTTTATAAAAATGTTCCTCAAAAGCCTTTTAACAACCTAAGGTAGATCCGTAAGGACTATTGTGAGTTTTAAGCTTTATTAGAAAAACAATATAATAATGAAACATATTGGTTAAAGTAAATACGTTTAAAGGTGTTATTTGTGTAAAACGTTTGTTTCAGAATGAATTATAATTATTGTTTTTAAGTGACAAGCCCTTGAGAAAACATGTATATTAAATTAAAAAAATTTAATAAGGAGAATTTTCTTATAGTCGCTGTACATAAACTATCATTTAAAAACATATCCCATACGAAAAAAAATAGGTGTTTTTATACCCTACACTGACATATGGTGGTTGGGGTATTATGCGTGATGGAACGCTTGATTCAATTTTGTTCTTAGTTACGAAGAAACAGTCTAGTCTATATTTCTGCTGATTTTCAAATTGAAGCTAAACTGCATTCCGTTTGCCCGATTTTCGAAATTTTAAAATAGTTATACCATTGATTATAGGCTGGCTTGTTTTTTTATCTAATTATCATAGTCTGTGAAGAATCCTTTTTGAAAAGTATTAAAATTATTATTATGTAGTAAGAGGAACATTTTATTTTTTTTAATTTTTTAATAGTTTTTGCAGAATCTTTTATTTCTAATTAGGATAGTAAAGATGTTGACTTAATTTTTGATGCATATATCAATATATAATTCTGTTCCTAATGAGCTAAAGTCAGGAAAATGAGAATATTGAAAAGAAAAAAACTCATTGTATTATCACAAAAGGCATGGCCACCACGTTATTTTTTTTACTTTTATATTGACGATATTAAACGCAGAGTTTTCATATATTACGAAGAACAAATACAGGAATTTAAATTTTTATGAATTAAAGTATATTTTTATTTCAAACTATTATACAGTAATTCTAAGCAGAATATTTTTATACTTCTATATTTAGGTATTTTTTTTTGTAAATAAATATCAGAATGCCTAAATTAACAATGTTAATATTAATACTTTTTCCATATTTACCATTAAGACAAGAAAATATTTTCATTCCAAAATGTGGTTTATTAATCAAATAATTTTGAAAATGAAATTAGTTCTTAATTCTTATTATCCAAATGAAATATTTTAAAATTCCAATTAAAAAGTGGCACTTATATCCAAACGAGTACAGATGTGTATATTAGTTAATTCCCATATCCTTTTTTTGTTACTCCAGTAATATACATTTTATTTTACAGCCCCCAAATAAAGTGGTTTAATTTACATTCATTTCATTTTTAAATTTTTAAGTCTGCTTGTAGTTTTTTTTTATATCTTACAAAAAAAAAAACAGAACAGGAAAATAATTACACCAGAAAATTGACCGTTAAAAGGATTTATCATTCTTCATAAGAAAACCCTAACAGAAAAACAACAAACCCTGCTTAAAATAGAGAAATAACACACGAGTTGGAAAAAAAAAAGGGAAAACCCTTCAAACATTTTTCATAAATATTTAACAAATATATACTTAAGCAAGTATTATATATAATATTTCCATCTTTTCATTTTTCTCTTCATCATCAGTGTTGTAGTCTTGCAAACCGTTAAATGTATTTTGTTTATTTCTTACTGTTGTTGTATCTAAAGCTAAAATCCCCTAAAAGAATTTAAAATTTATAACTTTGCACCTTCCAATAGTGTCAAGCATATATTTCTATAGAGGAAAAACAGGAATAAAAATAAGTAGAAATACAAATGATTTCTTTTTTTTTACAAACTTTCATTTATACAAAATATAAAAAAAAAAATTCAAGTTAAAAAGAGAAGATTGAGAGTAGGTGTGTAAGAATTTGGGAAACGAAAAAGTGATAAACTTTCAAGTGACAGACACAAATGCAATAATTTATTGGTAAATTTTTTGCAACCATTCGCAAACGAACAACATTTACTATGGCGAAGAAAACAAGAAAAGATATATAAACGAAAATAATACTGAAAAAAAATGTAATTAAAAACCAAGATTTACAAAAAAGTTACTCTGTCTATGTTTAAACATCACACTACACACATAAAGTGATGAAATGAGAATTTTTTTTGTGTTAATGTTTACGTTAGCACAACTGGGTTAGAATAGATTTTATTGTAAAATCCATTTTATTAATAGTGTTAGAGAAGGCTGATATATAGTAAAATCTAGTATAATATTTAATGTGTCAATTATACTTATTTTAATTATTTTATTATAAAACAAAACACCGGTGATGCCATAAATGTGCTGATGTCTTATGGTAGTTTACAAACAATTTAAATAACAGTCTTTAACGTTTTTAACAAGATTTTGGTCTGCCAAAGGAAATCATATCTATGACTTTAGCATTCTCTAAGCTGCAAAGGTCTGCTTTGCACTACTTGGACTTCAAAAATTAAATGTGCATAATATGGTCCTAGGGTTGCCTGTTGGCCTGGACAGTTCAGTTATGTTGATGTTTGTTTTTTCGGTATTTATTTTATTAAAAGTTAAATTATATTACATTCAGTTAATATCGGCATAAACTATATTAAATTCTTTATATATAATTGATGTAAATGTAATTCAGTATTTATGGGAAATTTTATTAAATAGTCTAAATTCATTGAAATTACTTTATATATAAAAAATTCCAATTGATACTATAAGCAACAAAGTTACGCCTAACAATTTGAAAAGCTTAAGCATTTGGAAAATTTTATTTATTTTCATGAGAATTTAAAATTTTTCTACAAAAATATATTTTCAATAACTTACATGTATCCCATAGTGAATATTGTTGTTGTCATTGTTATTATTGCTTGCTGTTGCCGTTTAGCTTATCTGTTGAACAGGTGGAAATAAATAAAATTTTTCGTGAGTATTTATAATAAAAATCCTCGGGGATATACTCGTATACAAATGACAAATTTTTACCTTATATCTCGTTGATTTTGTTTCAACAAAACTTTATTTCCTTCTGCTATTGAAACTGAAGAAAAAAAAAAAAACATAATTTAATGACAAGCAATACTCATACCATCAATAAAACCAAGTTATGATGTTGATGACAACAACAGCAAGACGACAATAATAGCAAAAGAAACTGTGATTTTTTTCTATAGTAAATGTTGTAAAAAAAGCAACATAAAATTACTAAATATGCATGTGATTTTTTTTTTTTCTGAAGAGAAAAAGGGGGATAAATTTAAGTCTAAAATGAATTGAAGAATAACAATATAAACCAGAGAAACGGTAATAAAACTGGTAACATCATTTAGGGATATTAAAACCGGTAAGAGGAAATAAACTTTAAACAAGACATTTGTTAATGTTAGGAGAATATGAAAATTTATATTGACAAAAACTTGCATTTACTTATGTAAAAATATGCGTACATATGTTTATGAAATACTTTTTTTATTTATTAATTGTAAAAAACAAATGTTAACTGTTGTTCTTTTTTCCTTTAAGTTTTAAACACTTTTCTATATTTTTATTAATATAAGTAGTTTTAAAATTTATGACAAGACATTATACATTGATCGTTAAAACTGTTTAGAATTTTTAATGAAAGATTTAAAGAATAATATTTTTTTAAAACATTTTCACATATATTTAAAAAAATCAATGTATGCATCAAACTAGATTCAATACATAACAAAATTATGTAAAAAAATTTAAAAGTATGGGTTAAATTTTCAAGAAGATGTTTTTAAACTTTCAGCAACTGAGATAAAAAGGATTCGTAGCTTGTATTTCATGTTCATATAAGGTTACATAATCATCTTAAATATTTTATAATGTTTTTAAAAATTACACATTTTTCCAAACGTTGCAATCGTTTTAAGACAAAAATTTCACTTCCTTTAGTATACAGTTTTAAAAGTGATTGTTTCTATTTTCATCCATATTACGACTTTTAAAATATNNTTTTGAAATTATGAATCCTTTTCGCAGGAAATTATGTTTTTATACCCACTATTATAAAGATGGTCAATTTTTAAAAATGTTCGGAATGTTATTCTATTAAAGAAAATGATATAATAATAAAATCAATCATTGTAGGTATTATTATCATTTTGATGATTGAAACAAAATCAATTAAAAATTTATTAATATAAGCAATTTCGTAATTGAAGTTGATTTTTACTTTCTTTTGTACTATAAAACACACACTCCATTCTATTCTGCTGGTGTATAATTATAGTCCACAAACTCTACTGTGATACCGCTAAATATAAACAACAAGGCAACTTATGACTTCAAATTTATTTATAGTCCTTTGAACCGGATGTCGGCCTAGGACACTATGAAACAATATCTTTAACAATGTTAACAACGTTAGATTCAACTTTCTCTTTATGGTCCTCTGGTGGTACTTAATATAGGGTTCCTTATTAAGGTTTTATTGACACCACGAATGCTAATTAAGTGACTTAAATCATTTTAGGATACAAATGGAGTCAAGGATAAAAAAGAAAATAAATAAATAAATCCCAAATATATTTAAAAAATAAATAAATAATAATGTATTTACTCCCAAATATATTTAAAAAAAATCCACACATGTAAGCATAGTTTTCCTACAGATTAAATAGAACTAATTTTGTAAATGATGAATATAATTTCGAACTATTTATGAGTTAATAATTTTTGTAATTTATTCAAGCTCAAGTTCATTATTGCAATAATTTTTGTAGAATTAAGAAAAAGATTTATTAGAAACTAGCAGGATGGAATGCATTATCTGATCCGCTACGATATTATTCAACATCCATGTGCTTTTTAGTGCTAGTAGTAAAGATCTTTCTCTTAGAATTAGAATATGTAACTTCATCACTTTACATATTCCAAATTCTTAAGTATTCAGTGGAAAGAACTTTTACTAAAGCTTTTTCTTACCAACGGTTAGCTAGCAATATTGT
>MINK01191460.1:390-17434 GCA_001735545.1 Phormia regina | reverse complement strand
TCTAAATTAAAAATTATAGAAAATTCAAAAAGTACCATCAGAACAAAAAGGTATCATAACATCTCCTCTTATGTATTCACATTCATTTAGGACTACATATTATTAATTTCATCTTTCTAGGATCATAATTATAAAATAAATCAAGAAGTACCATTAGAAGAACAAACAAGTACCATAAAGACCGCTCTTGTGAATTTTTTTCTCATATAAAGTCATGTATATTTAATTTTATGTTTCTAGGTTCATAACTATAGAAAATTCAAAAAGTACCATTCAAATAACAAAAAAGTACCACAAAGTCCCTTGTTATGGATTCTCATTCATTTAGGACCACATAAACTTAATTTCATGTTTCTAAGTTCATAATTATAGAAATTTCAAAAAAGTACTACAAAGTCCCTTCTTATGGATTCTTATTAACTAAAGACCACATATTCCTAATTTCATGTTTCTAGGTTCATAACTATAGAAAATTCAAAAAGTATCAGTAGTAGAGCGAAAAAGTGTCACAAAGTCCCCCTTTGTGAATTCTTTCCAACATCGGACCATGCGTATGTAATTTCATGTTTCAAGGTTAAATATTACAGAAAATTAAAAAAAAAGTTCCATTAGAAGAACAAAAAGTACCAAAATGTCCCTTCTCTTGATTTCTTACTCATAGGCCCACATATATATTTAAGTACCACGAATTCCACTCTTGTGAATTCTTATCCATATAGTACTACATTTACTTAATATTATGTTTCTATGTTTAATATAATTGAAAAATCCTTATTAAGTTTAAATAAAATGTAATTGTCCGCCTTTAACCCTTTTTTGGTACTTTTTTTTCACCCATCGATGTATCAAAAATTGTATTTCAATAAATTTCTAAATTGTAGTGGTATCCCATGTTAAAATCCTCATATAAATATTTCAATAAATATAAAGAAATGTTTTATGAAAAAAGTACCAAAAATAGGTACGATTTTTACCCCTTAAACGTTAGAATTTCTAAAAAGTACCGAATTTGTATTTCTCATTTTTTGATAAGTAATGAATACGATATAAATTTTATCAGTATGTTGATTGGTTTCAAAGATGCATATGGTGCCAAAAAAAATGTACCAAAATACAGTTTTTATCCATTTAGTCTTGTTTAAAGAGCCGATAAAGAAGGAAGTCCACATGTCTTCATACTCTTATTAAATAGCATTCAAAATATAAAAGAGCATATTTATTTATTTAAGAGTCCTTCCTTTTCGCTTCTTTTTGGAAGGGAGAAGGGAAGGTCATGCTTCCAATGACACGCCGTGTAAAAAAGAAATAGTGTTGTAATACAAGTGGCAGGCCTTGTAGATCTTAAATAAGGCATTTTATAATGTATCTCTTGACCTTCTATTTCCGACTGGGATTTACGTAAGAGTGTAACGTAGCCATAACACCAATGACCAAGGGTTTAAAAATAAATAAATTGTCTTTAACAATATTAACTAGTTCTATTCAAGCAAGTTGAAAGGTTAATAGGACCTCAACATTTTATTTCAAAAATAGCTGGAATAAAGATCAGTTTACAGAGTTTTTGTTTTCAAGTTTTCTTTACATCTCAAGTCTAATTACAAAAAAGCTCCCATAAGTTATATTCACTAAAAACGTAAAATATCTAAATCTAAAAATGATAAAAATATTCTATAAATGCGGTAAAAAAAATCACAATGTGAAAAAATATGCTGTTTAAGCTTAAATATGCTAAAATATGCACTTGCAAATTGAAGCAAAAGTGCTTTATTAGAATGGATTAGTATTTTATTGATGTAATCATTTGGCCATAAATATGATAAAAAATAACAATATGCAAAAATATGTCTTAAATATGCACTTACAAATCAAAGCCAAAATGCTTTATTTGTGTTGAAATGGATTAATATTTTATTGATGACATCATTTGGCCATAAATATATAAAAAATCTCAATATGCAAAAATATGCCTTAAATATGCACTTGCAAATGAAGCAAAGTGTTTATTGTGTTGATGGATTATTATTTTATTGATGCACATAGCATAATATTAAAATCAGATAGCCGGTGTAAGCTTAATAGCAAAAATATGCACTTGGAATGAAGCCAAAGTGCTTTATTGTGTTGAAATGGATTAGTATATGATGACTATCAGTGCCATAAATATTAATTTAAAAAATCACACATACCGTTAAAGCTAAATATCGAAAAATATCCACTTGCGAATTGAAGCAAATGCTTTATGCCCTGAGAAAGGATTAATATTTTATTAATATCCATTTGGCGATAAATAGGCTAAAAAANNATTTGGCCATAAATATATTTAAAAAAATCACAATATGCCGTTAAAGCTTAAATATGCAAAAATATGCACTTGCGAATTGAAGCCAAAGTGCTTTATTTGTTTTGAAATGGATTATTATTTTATTGATGGTATCATTTGGACATAAATATGTTTAAAAACATATGCAAAAATATGCCTTAAATATGCACTTGCAAATTGAAGCAAAAGTGCTTTATTAGTGTTGAAATGGATTAGTATTTTATTGATGGCATCATTTGGCCATAAATATATTTAAAAAAATCACAATATGCCGTTAAAGCTTAAATATGCAAAAATATGCACTTGCGAATTGAAGCCAAAGTGCTTTATTTGCCCTGAAAAGGATTAATATTTTATTAATGGCATTATTTGGCTAAAAAAAAAAGAAATATGCAATTGCATATTTGTGGTTTCCCTGGTGATCAGTCAAATAATATTATGAAAACAATCTTCTTTCAAAATTATTTTGTTTGAAAATGCAGAGTTTCATAATTAAAAATATTTTGGTCATGACGTTGCTCAGTTAAGTCGGATATATGTTATTAAATGTACTAAGCCCCTAATACATATTTTTCGAATTGAGGAGGTTGCATCATATATTGAGTCATATCTCGACGACTTGTCCGATTTTGTTTAAAAAAATATTAAACAATTTTAATTAAAAATGTCTTCAAGTTTTCATTATGTTATTTTTTAATGTGATCAACTGTTATGGAAATATTGTTTTGTGATTTTTTTTTAAATATTTCTAGGTAATTTGTGAATGAGTATTTTCACTAATTTGTGAATAAAAGTGAAATTTATGTTTTTATTAAATATTATCTGGTTTTGTTTGCAACAAATTTATTTTCATGATTAAATTAAATAAAAATTGAATTTTCGACATTTGAATTCAAATTTTTTAATTAAAAAATGGCGTTTTTATATAAAATTATATTTTTTAAAGAAAATAAGTTTAATAACTCCTTAACTAATAATCTGATTAAAAAGTAATACAAGAGTCACTTGAAGACAAATTTAATAAGAATTTTTTTTTAATATATTTTTTTACTAAAATCTAACAAGTCGTTCATTTAACAGTATAACCTACTTTTACAAATCACTATTTAGCGATCGATCGATTTTCTTTTCAAATTATTTTAGTTTTAAACTTAAAAAAAAAATAAATATTTTTATTACTTAAGCTTTCAAATTAAATTAAAATGCTAAAATTGTGCAAACAAATGTAAATTTATAACACATGTGAGGAAAACGACAAACATTAACATTAAACAAAATGAAGCCGTCAAACCAACCGTTATATTTTCACAGTAACCTAGTTATAACAAACATCCAATAATATTTTTTTTAAAACCTATTTTATTATTCTTCTATTTATAACATTTTCTTTTGTTAACATCTTCTTAGTTAGAAGTCTTGTAGTTCTCTTTAAATTATTATTAAACTTTATAAGAAAAAAAAACTTTATTTTTTCTCTCCACCTATTTAATACTGAATTACCGAAATATATGAATAAGAAAATGAGAGAAAAAAAGATATTGTCAAAAAAAAAAAAAAAAAAAAACATTTTAAACAACAATTTTTATACAATTAAAGTATTAAACAACTGTTAGGTAAACATGAGTATGAGCACAACATTTTAATCGCACAAGTGAAAGAAATAAAGAATTTTAACTTTATTTTACTTTTTTTTTTTGGTAAATTTAACTTTGAAAACTTTGGCATAGACCCCACACTCATGATTTTTAAGGTTAGGTACAGATATATTATATTTGTTGTATTTAAGTAGAAATGAAGTGAAAAATAAAGAAATAAGTAAAACAAAAAAATTGGGTAGCATAACAGTTTTATTTTCTTACAAAAAAAAAAAAATAAAATAAAAATAAGATGAAAGATATACAAATATGAATTTCAGTTAAAATATTAAAATGCTAAGTTTACATAAGCAACAACAATATTTTTGTTTGGCAATAAAGACTTGGGGAGATACACTATGTTAAATATTAATAAATATAAATTATTAATAATATATTGTAATTAGTGCTTTAAAATTAAAAGGAACTAAAAATTCCAGCCTCGTAAACAAATGTATACGCAGAGAAAAAAAGAAAACATTTAGCAATATGGTTGACAAAACAATATTATTTTCATGACAATGATATAATGTCAAGGCAAACTTCTTTATTTTTGAAAAAAAAAAAACATTTTGCAATATGGTTGACCCAACAATATTATTTTCATCATGATGATATAATGTCATGGCAAACTTTTTTATTAAAAAAAAAAAAGAAAAAACATTTTGCAATATGGTTGAGCCAAAAATATTTTTTTCATCATAATGTTATGGCAAACTTCTTTATTGTTGAATATATATTATTTTAAAGAGAGTTTTGTTAATTCACAACTATATTATTAGGCAATATATTTAAATTATAACCACATTAATGTTGTTTAAATTCAATGTCCAAAAATAGATTTGTCAACAATATTTTTATTGACTCAAAAACTTCAGAGTTATGGATCAATTTTTTAATTTTTGTTTTTAATTTGTTTGGCACTAATTACCGTATAACTACGGAAATATTAACTGAACAAAAAATTATGTTAATTTAGTTCAAAGATAATTTAAGTCACCATATATTTAAGTTTACTTTATCTTAATTGGACAAACCGTTCTCGAGTAATACAAGAGTGACTGCTTCAAGGCGAGGTCATAGTTGTCATACACCCAAAAAGAAAATTAATACTTGAAAGACGATTCTTAGCAAATTATTTTTAATTATTATTATTATTTTTTTTTTATTATTCAAGGCGAAAAAAGCTTTTTTTGTTCACTGTGTATTTTTCAATTTTACCATTTTTTAATCATACTATGGTTGTATACATGAATGAAGTACATATACAGCGAAAATATGGTTGCAGATCATTAATATGTATTCTCTACTCCACCGTAGGTGTCTGGGGTTTATGTGTTTGTGCAAATATTGTAACGCAGAGGAAAAATGTTCCTACATCCACCTTAAAGTATACCTTTCGACTCAGAATCACATTTTGAGCCGATTTAACGATGTCCGTCCGCCTGGTTGGCTAGCTAGCTGGCTGGCTGGGTGGCTGGCTAGCTAGCTGGCTGGCTGGGTGGCTGGCTAGCTAGCTGGCTGGGTGGCTGGCTGTCCATGTAAAGCTTGTGCGCAAAGTACATGTTGCAATTTTAGTGGTAATTTGATGAAACTTGGTACATATGATTTTTTTTGGCACAAGGACGAAGTCTATTGATTATGGTCATGATCGGCCCATTATTTTACCAAGCCCCCATACAAATGTTCTCCCGGAATAGAGTTTTAACACTCAAACATACCTTAAAANAATTTAAATATTTTAATGAAATTTAAACATAAATAAGTTTTCTGTAAGGCATTAATTTCATGGAAGATCGGTCCATAATGACCATAGATCCCATCATGTACCACTCTTTTGAAAATCACGTTAACGTGCATAATATCCCATAAAAATATTAATATTAATTTAATATTCGAACATTATAACATTATATAAGCTGTAAGTCCATAATTTATACCATAGCTCCCATATAAGACCCAAATACTCGGGAATCACCAAAAAAGCATACATACATGCAGAAATCTTCAGTATCGATCCGTATTATTGTTCGCCTTCCCAAAATTTGTACGCATAGTTAATATTAATTTAATATTCGACACATATAACATTTATATAAGTATAAGTGACCGTGCTCCCATATAAGACCCAATTTCGGGAATCACCAAAAAGTGCATAAATACATGTGAATTGTAGTATCGATGTTATATTCAGTATTATTATTTTTAGTTTCCACTTAATACAAGTATAGGTCCATAATTGACTCCTTCCCAAATTTTGGTACGCATAGGCAATGGTGTAGGATATCATTTGGTCGGGCTGTTTCTTTCGTTTTATTGTGATTTAATCACATTATTGCCGTTTACATGAAACATATACATATACATCAAGAATATATGAATGCAGATCGAAAATATTTTTATAATCATTTAACCATATTATTATTGTACGCACGCATGAAGTACATATACAACAAATATATACAAGAATCTATATTTTTCTTGTGATTCTATCATATTATGGCGCTTCATATAGTCATTATATAATTTACAGATAACCATACAATTCAAGCATAATATGATAGTACTCGATTGTAGTTGCTATTAACCATATTTTTTATTTGCGTTTATAATTGAAATTCTAAAATTCTAAAGGAAAACGTAAACTTTTATACGATCAATAAAATCTTGTTTTACAGAACTTTAATATTCATAGTGACAAGAATTTGTTTAAGGTCCTTCGAGCCGGATATTAAGGCTTTAAGTTTTCTTATTAACATTTTTTCCCTGAATTCTAAAAACAAACCTAAACATTTATAAAATTACTAAATAATTAATATAATGAACTTTAATATCATTAGGAATAAGAACTTGTTTATGGTCCTTCGAGCTGGATATCTAAAGCTTTAAGTTTCTCCAAGTACCAAATGCTTTAAACAATTTTTATACCCCTACATTTTTCTTAAAAAAAAAACATGTATGTAAATACTTTGGGCGATACAAAACTTTATTATTTATTTTACGGTTTATTATTATAATTTTCTTTTTATTTTTTTATTCCATTTACATTTCATGACGAGTGTACTCACTTGTATTTATTTTATTATATTTTCTTTTCATTGAGTTAAAGAAATTGTACAAGTATTATTTTACCAAAATCAAATTAAATATAAAGAAATCAAAAAGAAAAAAATTCTTTATTTAAGTAAAACAATATGTTAACCCGATTTACATCTCATGTTGGATTTTATTTGAATTCTTGTACGTGATGATTTTAAAATTTTGTCAAAGTATTTTTTTTTTTTTTTACGATTAACCAGAAAAAAAAAATAAATAAATTTAAAAAAAAAAATAAAATTAAAACTAAAGAGTAGGTATAAAAAAAGTTTGTTGTGAATAATTTGAATTTTGTTTAAAATAATATTTAAAAGCTATTTAAATTAAAATTTTATATAGATTAAAAACAAGATATGAAACTCTACCTAAAAAATTTCAAAACATAATTATTTACCTATCACTTGTTAATTTCTTTAAGTGTTAAAATAATTAATAACTTATCTAAAGGTATTTTTATTTTTATATATTTCTATTACGAAATATCATAAAAATAAAAACTTTTTCTCAAGTGTAGTCTGGCGCCTTTAAAATTTTACGTTTCAATTTTATTTTTATCAGCAACAATTACAGCATGACTATTATTTATTTTTTGTTTAAAAACAAATGTTAAAAAAAATTGTAAACGTATTAATAATTCTAACGTTTTACACGAACAAACAAATTTACGTTATGATAAAAAAATAAAAGTTAATAGTGATAAGAGTTAAAAGAAAAAAAGTATAATTAGAAATTAAATTTACAAATATTTTAAATGTTATAGGTAACACTTTTTAATAGGTATAGTTTCACCAGCTACTAAAAATAAATAAATAAAAAAAGATCTGCATGAAATATTATTTAAATTTATATTTTTTTAAAGTGTTCATTAATTAATTGTACCAAATCTAAAAAGATTTTTTGAATCTAAAAGTTTTATTCTAAGCATTATTTAATGGGACCCTAATTTAAATAGAGATTTATGTATTATTGTCGACCAGCATCCGGCTCGAAGGACCATAAACAATTTGCAAAATCCCTTTCCATTAGCACTAATGATAAAGTGGCCATAAAAAAATCTCCAAAAACAAGCTACAAAAATTAAATTTCCTGTTAAAACATATTTTCATAAAAAGACAATTTAAACAATTTTTTTTAAGAAAACTGTATTAAACATTTTTTTGTAACAAGAAAAATTATCGAAAATTTTTTTAAAAACCAAAGAAAATTTCTTAAAAATTTCAGATTTTTAAAATACAAATGAAATGCAATACTTTATAATAAAAATGTTAAGATATATATCAGACTAGTCAAATATTTGATAAAACGTAACCACTGGATAAAATATTTCCTAACTTTTTTCATTTAACTGATGACTCTGCAATACTCAGTTCTCATGAAAACCCACAAATAGCATCTAGATAATTAGAATAAAATAAAATGTTACAGGGGTGTTACATTCACCCCTTTAGTTTCACTTAATGATGTTAATATACCCCAAGAAACGGCTTCAGAATCTATTTTTGCATTTTATATTCTGATGGGTGGTTCCTTAAAGACAAGTTTTTAAATAAATTTAATTTTGTCAAACTCTTGCTCTTGCTTTAAAGAGGTGAATTAGTTCTTAAACAGTAGTCCTAAAATATATTCCCTAAACCAATTTAGAATACAGGGAGAGTTCTTATTGGGGAGGAAAATAGAATAATTTTCTCAACTATTTCCTTAAAATTTGTGTTTTAGTACATGTATTTTTCATTAAGCATTTTCATTTTGGCGAGGGAAATTTCCTTTTTTCCCTTCCCGTGGATTCGCGCCTGGATCATGTAATATACCGCAGTAACCTTGGTATTCATTTAGATAGGCCAGCAACTAGGCGTTGGCATGTAGAAGCCAAAAAGACTTCATATGAAGTTAAAAGCTTCTAGTTCTCACTGGTTAACAGTCATTCAAAATTAATCCTCAACAATAAAGTCCTATCCTGTATAAAACCGTTTTAAAGCAAATTTGGACAAAGAACATTCAACTATGGGGAACAGCCAGTAATACAAGTATCGATAGTATACAGAGGGCTCAATCAAAGAATCTTAGCACCATGACAGGTGCACCATGGTATATAAGAAATAAGAATATCCATTGAGACCTAGAAATACCATTTGTAAGAGACGAGTTTAGGAAGCTCAGTGAAAAAATACATATTCAAACTAGAGACTCACCCCAATCCACTTGCAAGATCTCTTGCTGAAGTTCAGTCTATTTAAAGATTGCGCAGAGCCAATTTTCCATCTCATTAATAGTAGGACCATGGAGTAATCAATGATCTCAATAGAGATCGAATAGTGTTTATTTATTAAGTTTTTTAAGATTTTAATACAATATACAAATAAAACGTATAAAAAATTGATATATCAGGAAATAAGTATGAAATGAAAATACTACGGACTCTCTGTGGTTTTAGTATTATAACCTATTTTTTATTAACCGATGTTCGATTTTGAATACCAAACAAACCTTAAATAAGGTAAATATTTGAGGCAAATTTCTTCTGCCTAGGTTGCCCCGTTTGAGCCCTATACTGATTTCAACAGACACGCGGAAAGACCTAATAAAATATTTTAAAAATTTTTGTATAAAAATCTTTTAATTTTCTATAAAAATTAACGATCTGTCCTACGATGTCGAAAGAAAAATTCGTTTCGATAATTTATATGGAAAACAACAAATAAATTTAAAATTTTGTTAGTGTTTCCCATATATTTTTTCGGTCGACATCGTGGGATGTCGATTCTCATAAAATAGAGGCTATTTCTCTCTATTTTATGAGAATTCCAAAAAAGCTCCCACGAAATTCTCTAGCGAAATGAAAGCTTTAATCCCCAAATTGGGTAATACCATAGTATAATTAGAAAGTATACTCGTTAGAACAGCTGTTTTACAATTTTTCATTGTAGACCTCGCGTTACTGTAAAATTGTTTTTGTATTCCCATGTAAAATTTTTTCGTGAGTATTTTAGTCTTACTTTTGACATTGTGAGCGGTAGTTTTACACTAACAAAATACAAGGAATTGTTGTTTTTGTAGATCTGCGAGTTCTTTGTAATTATACTATGGATGATACAAAACTTCTATGGCAACACTGATTAATAATGTTTTATTTGAGCTTCGTTGTCAATTCATCTTGCACTAGGCATAATTTTGAGGAAATCAATTTGATAGCTTAGCAGTATTTGGCTCAAAAGACCATTAATATGAACTGTCTGTCTGCATCTATGTTTGGTTTTAAAGAGTTTAGGAAGTTTTAATAGCCAAGTTGGGTACAAAACTTCTTGTCAATTCATCTTGCACTAAGTATAATTTTAAGGACCTCAATTTGATAGCTTAGCAGTATTTGGCTCAAAAGACCGTTCTTTGTCTATGTTTGGTTTTAAAGAGTTTAGGAACTGTAATTACACACCAGCAGAAGAGAATATGTTTTGTAAGCATTCTACTTTTTTTTACTTTATTCAAATGTTATAAAATTAAACTCAAGTTATTTGGCTTCAAAATTCGTTGATCGGATTTAAAATTTAAAAAAAAATATATTTATTTACTGGGAACAATTTTGAGGACCTCAATTTGAAAACTTAGCTTTAAAAAACGCTGAATTTAACATTAAGCTACCATCCGGCTCGAAGGACCATTAAGAAGTTATCTCTCTGCTTTTTTTGTTTTTGGTGTTACAGAGTTTAAGAACGGTAATAAAATATGCTTTATAAGCATTTTTAGTGTTTTTTTTTTAACGGAACGATTTAAAATTAAATTTAAGTTTTATGACTTCAAAATTCTAATCTTCTGCTTTGATATTTAAAGATTTATTTAATTATTAATTTATTTATAAATTTGTTCAAAGTATGGAAGGTAATCGAATGTCTTAAAAGTTAGTCTGCATAAACAAAAAAAATTCTTAACAAGATCTCTTAAAAACGCCTTAGAAAATTAACAATATTTTAATGATCCATTATCCCAAAACCCGACATTTTCTCAGCTTTAATAAAATTTTATACAAAATTAAATAATTTTTTATTATTTAATTAATATTTTTTTTTTTACTTTTTTATTGTCTAATAATTTTCTTTCTAAATTCTTGTCTAGAATTTTTTTATTAGCAAATTTCACAACCAGTCAGCAACAGACATACATTTTACGACTGACTCTTAATGTAAATTTCAAAAACACACACTTCCACAAAAATTATACATAAAAATGAAACTGAAAGTGAAAGTGTAATGGTAGTTGTATTTGTTGCACATTATATTTAGGTCAAATTTAAATATTTCTCTTTTTTTCATAAAAAATAGTAAATGTTTTTTCACTATTTTGTATATAATTTTTGTTATTCTCTATAAACTTTTTAAATAAATTTAAATTTAAGCATAAAATTAATAGGAAAAATGTTAATTTATATTAATCGAGGTAAATATTTTACATTTAATTTGTTTTTTTTTTTTTATTTTTTGAATTGACACAATTTTAAAAGGTAAATTACTACTGTAGCTACTGTCAAACATTTTATGCTTCTTTTTTTTTACCTGGCAACAAAATTTATTTTTTTGATAGAAATAAAAAACGAGTTGCTACAAACTATTAGATGGTATAGAGTGAAAAAAATGATTAAGAGAAGAAAAAAGGTAACAAAATAAACATTCAAATAACAAAAGTTTAATGCGTGAGTTTTTAAACGTATGACGGGTCGAGTCTGTCTGTCTGTGTGTCTGCTGTAAAACGTTTCATAGAAAAATTTAAACAAAGAAAAAAAAATAATAATAATAATAAATACAAATAAATTTACATGTTTATAAAATCTAGTACATAAAAGTTACATATTCACATAAAAAATTACGACTCATACTTTTACACACACACACATATACATACATAGATTTTTGCTTAAATAATTTGAATAAAAATGTTTGAAAGAGAGTTGTTAGATCGAAACGAATTTTGAATACACTGCTTTAAGGAAAGAAAAACTTAGATTAACAACTAAATAAAACAATAAAATATTAAATGGAAATAAATCTAAACAAACTTTCTGCTTATCATGGGTTATTTTTGACAACAAAGTTGAGGTTTTAAGAAAAAACTTTTATATCTAAGTATTTAACGCCTAAAGGTAATTTCAGACTAATCAAATATTTGTTCAAAATGACGTAACCACTATATCAAACATGCTTTTTCATTTTAATAGGAAAATATATATTTTTTTACTTATCATTAATCATAGCTATCATTTTATCGTATCTTGTTTTCTTTTACAAATCATTTGCAAAATCAAACAAGTCCAAACTATTTTTTTTAATTAGTAATCCCACAAATTTGTTCAAATATTTGTTAAATGTGAACATAGCTTAAGAATTTTTATTATCAATGGTCTAAACTGCGGCAGTTATATATGGGCTCAAGTATTTATAATTTTTATATAGAATTTAAGTTCTATATATAAATTTTAATTTTAAAATTAGCTACTACGTTTATACGTACTATATAAAATTTAATAGAATTTTCGATCTTAATTAAGATATTTTTATCATTGAACTAATTATACTAAAAAGAGAGTTAATATCCAATGTTGCTTGATCGTAAATTACGTTTATACGTAATTATTTTTATTTATATTTTAAATGGCAGCATTCATGTTTGGGATCAAACCTTTTATATTTTTAAATTTAAATAAATTAATTAAAAACAGGACTTTTCGCCGGGGGACACTGAATTTTTGCCATACACTTTCATTTATAAGCAAATCTATATCCTTGTGCAATTGTCGTATAAACACTGAGTTAAGTATTTTAAAATATATAATTTTTAAGGGCCAACAAACCGTATAAACGTAACATTTACATGGTAAAATATCAACAAATTGGCAAATGTTTTACTAGAAAAATTTACCAAGGTGTTTTTTCTAAAAAAGTCTCTTATGGTCTTGATCTACATTTTGGTGTAAAAAAGTTCCCGAATTCAACAAAATTCTGAAAGGCTAAAGAAAAAAATTTGTCTGAATGTATTTAAGAAATAAATAAATAAATAATTTAATTATTGTGATAATTATTTTTATTAATTTAAAATATATTCCCATTGAATTTTATTTGAATTCTAAGATTCACAAATGCAAGAGAAAATTAATTTCATATTTAAAAAGACATCAGCTGTTAGCCTTAAGCAGACAAACAAGTCGAATCAAAATTTTCGGCGACGGCGGAGCAAAATAAACTAATTGGACGGCGAATAATTGTTTTTTCTGATATTTTTCGGGGCGAGAGAGGTAAAGAGAATAAAAAAGTTTAGTATTCTCTTCTCCTCTCTCTCGTATAAACTAAGAATTGTGGCAATAAAAATTGCTGTGTGTGAACCCGGGCTTTGCAAATATTAAATTGTGCCGCCCTTATTTGAATTAGAATTGAGGATTCCAACTTTTATTTATTAATTCACTTGTTTTTCTTAATTCGAATAACATTATCATATTAAATATAAATAATAATAATAATAATAATAATAATAATGATAATATGTAGATGAAGCAACTGTATTCAGCCGTTGAACACTAAGCCGATAAATTAATTCGCCACAAATGTTTTTTTTTTTTTTTTTTTTTTTTTTTTGCGAAAAATTCTAATTTTTATAAAAGTTTTTGTTAAGAACATACGTTGTATGAACGTACAAAATAATACGCTTATATATTTAACTTAGTGAGCATTAGATTAGGTTAAATAGGCAGCTGTAACTAATGGAAACGAAACAGCTCACTTGGGTCCTAATGGTCCCATCTGTTGATACCCTTAGGTCCATCGTGGTATTATTTCACATGTCGCCCAATAGAGGGTCGGATCTCGAGAACTTCAGCCATGACGCACGTATTAAAGGAATTGATCGCCGATCTTATGTCAATTTACAGGGCAAGATCGAGAATTAACGCTTAGAAGAATCGGACTACCATAAAATAGTTCCGTGTAGCGTCTTAATACCTGCAAGAGCAAGATATGTGCGCCACTGTATCCTTTCTTCATTCTATGCAACTCTCTACAAAAGGATCATTTATAGGGGACATTATTAGATTGGACTTAATCTTCCTAGCCGTTGCGTCCACCGACTACCCAGTTAGTGGGCGTTTGAACCACTTTATGTTTGTCTGTTGTTTCATATATTGAAAAAGCTTATTGGATGGCACTCAAAGTTAAAAACGTTATAAAATATTCTTCGGCTTAAATAAAACGTTATTTTCACAATAATTGCTGCATACGCTTTTTAACATAAAATGTAGATCGTAAATGCAGTTTATATAATATTATTATATCTATAGTTGCCTCGTAAACTTTACTTAATTTTTTAATATGAAAAGTTTAGCCCGGGTTCACACACAGCATTTTTTCTTGCCGCAATTCTAAGTTTATAGGAGAGAGAGGAGAAGAGAATAATAAACTTTTACATTCTCTTTACCTCTCTCGTCTACAAAGTCAGAATTGCGGCAAGAAAANNGACTTAGAGAACTTGGCTTAAAAACTTTTATTAATTTGCGTTAATTATTCTAATATTTTAAATAAAAAGTTATGAGTATTAATTTGACAACAACGTTTGTACTTTCAAATATTAAATTTTTCTACTGTTGACTTTTTTTTATTAAATTCTTAGACTTTAAAAAGTAATTTTATTCTTTTAAAATTTATTTGTTTTAGAATTTAAGACGATTTCTTTTAACCGACTCAAAGCTAAACAGCCGCCGATATTTTTAAAGGCAGCCAATGCCGCCGTTAAATTTCTTCACCCTTTGATTTGTTTTCTATTAAGTCAATGATGCCAAATAAAATTTAAGAAAAATCCCTCTTTTTAGTTAATAATTCAATTTATTTTCTTTTTATGAAAAAAATCCCTCTAACTGAAATGTGCATTAAAAATTTCCTCATAAAGGAAAAATTTCCTTCATCTGACATCACTGATTATAAGTGAGTAGAAAGAGAAGAGAGCTGGATATGTAGTAACTATTAAACAGGATTAAGTATTGCTTTCTCTAATAAAGTGGACTGTCAGGAATTCAACCTAATTTCAGTTTTTAATTTTAATTTTAATTTTTTATCGTGTTATAACGTTTTAAATATATTTTAAGTAGGGTATACAAAACTTTGATAACAAATTGACAGTTTTAGAGTCCAACAAATACTAGTTTAAACCAGTAAACTTTTTTGAAATACACCATAATGTCACAAACTATGTTTCACGTACTTTAACGAACATAACTGTCTTCTTGAAGATATTGCTACTATGTAGCTGCTACAAGTTTGACACTTTTAAATGCATTTGTGTTTTAGTTTTAAATTGTTTTCTTTTTAATGTTTAATTTATAATGATTTCAATTATTATGCATAAAAACAAAACAAAAAACTAAAATTGAATTTAAGAAAGTGTGAGCGTTTATGTTGTTTTACCATTTTTAATATATACACGTATATTTTTTTGTAAGTGTACCAAGGTCAACAACAACAACAAAATACCATAGCAAAAAATAAATATATATATAAAAAAAATATATATATAAAAGAGAGAGTTTGTTTTAAGGAGAGTTTAAAGAGAATGTAAAGTTTAAAAGAGAATGAGTAGGAGATAATGTAAATAAACACTGTAAGAAATTAGTGTTCAATTTAAATACCTGTATGTATTTAAAGGAAAATTCAACTAATTATTATTTAAATAATTGCTTTAGTTTTAAATAATTATTTAATTTAATTATCTCGTTTACAATTTATTTAAATTGTTTAACAACAATTTTTTTTGTAATTTTTCATTGTAATTTCATTATCAAAAGACAAATTATTACACGTGTTTTTTGTAATTTTATTATTTATTGTTATTTTTTTTAATATAATTCGTTAATAAAATTAGCTTTATTTATATTTATATGTATGTATGTAAGTATATGTGAGTGAGTGTATGTTTATTATAATATTTTAAAAACGTTATTAATGCGATTTAGAAATTAAACTAATCACACTGATAATGATTTTGTATACGTTTGTGTTTTTTTTTTTTAATTATTTATAAATCATTTTTTTTTGTTTTTGATGGCCATGACTGACATTGACGCCGGCTAATATTATTGCACATATTTTCATTTTAAGTTATTAGTTTCTCTCTTTATAAATAATATGGTTTAATTAAGAAAAATTTTTGATAATATTATTAAGTTGGTATCTTTAAGGGGTATATAAAAAGTGTGAGTTTTAATACATGGAGAAAAATATTTAGTTATTTGTTATTACACAGTAAATATCTATGAAATTAATTCATTTAATAAAAAACTTGTTTAAATTTGCAACTCTCACCAAAATTATTATATTAATTTACTATAAACTGTAAAAAAAAATTAAAAACTTAAAAATATTTCCAATGAATAAATTTATTAATTCAATAAAGTAAATAATTGAATGAATTAAAAATGTGTGTAGGAAATAAAATCATACTCAAATTTATTTTTATTTGAATATTATTATCCAATACTCAGTGGGGCAGAATCGAAATTTTTTGGAAATAAATCTGTAACTTCTGAACGGCTGGTTGGATTTACATGAAATTTGGTATACGAGTAGCAGAGGAGTGGAATGCGGAGGGGCCACAACAAACCCCTCAGCTGTGGAGCTAAGGGAGCTCAAAGTAGGATACCTCTGACAGAAAAAATTTATAATCGCTTGCCAAATTTTTTTCTTGTACGATTTCAATACTTTTCTATAATATTGTAGGTCCTAATAAGATTTATAAAAAACATGCTATTTATCTTTTATAGTTTTCGAGTTACTTGTGTTTGAATTTTTAAGCACCATAATTTTGCATGTTCTTGGTCCAATTTTTTTCATATAAATCCTAGCATTTCCTATCGATTTTATTATTTTTTAACTAGTTAATAAATAAAATTATCTATTGAATAAAAAATGTATGTTGATATCTTTACCGAGTCCAAAAATAAACGATTTTGAATTTGAAAATGCAAAAAATGTTT
>MINK01191459.1:19090-35775 GCA_001735545.1 Phormia regina | reverse complement strand
CACAATTTTCGTTTGACAGTTCTGGCAATGTCTGACAATGGATCTGACAACTTTTGTCATACAATAACCTGCCAACAGTGTAAACTGTTGGCAGATAAATTTATTGTCTGACAATTGTCTGACAATGAAATTGTAAGGTTTTCCTAAAATTGTCTAAACTGGAAATTTATCTGTTGCTAACAATTTTTCATTGTCAGTACATTGTCATCACATTGCCAGATCTGCCAACATTGTTAGATCTTACAATCGTGTATACATAGCTTAAGCAGTGTTTTAAATGGAATTTACCAAGAGGTGAATTTAATCAGTTTATCGATATAATTCACATATTTTATATTTAAAAAAAATTAAAAAAATAAATTCTTTTTACCTCTCTTGCCTTAGAAATCAGAATTGCAACAAAAAATTGCTATGTGTGAACTCCTACTAAGCAGTGTTTTAAATGGAATTACCAATAGGTGAATTTAATCAGCAGTTCACATATTTTATATTAAAAATATTAAAAATGTTTACAAATTTTATAAAAAAAATGTTGATGCAATTTGTAAGTTAAACTGAACGCATGGGGGCGTCTTAGTGCTGTACTGAATCATAATTTAACTTTCATTTGTTTAATTATTATTTCATCTTTAGACCATAATTAGAAAAAGTAAAAATTAGACTTTGAAAATTCGTTTATGAAAAATAATATTTATATTTAAATTGAAATAAAATTTAAACAAATAAAGATTTCAAATTGAAATTTTGACATATTATAGACAGAATTATTCTAAAATTAAATAATTAGAAAAACTCCCAATTTTTTTGTCAAAAATACCCAAAATCTTCAACTGGGAAAAATATATTTCAAAAATTTACTTATTTCATTTAAATTATCACACTGTCAAATATCAGAACTTATCTTCAGAAAATACTTTATGATTAATTGCCTCACATATACAGGTATTTAAATAACATAATTTTATAACGATCACAGCTCTAAAATTTGAGAATTTAACAATAAATTTCTTTCTCTTTTAACGGCCAAAGTTTGAATAGGCTCTGAGGCGACACCTTGGTCCAAGCTCGTACGAATTTGCTTCATAGGCACTTGTCTCAAGATATCTTTTAAAAATTATACTGCCTGACACAAAGAACTGATTTTATAAGTGAATAAATATTGTCAAAAAACAAAAAATTAATTTTTTTTTAATGTTTCAACTTTAGATTAAAATAACTTTTCATCGGATTCATATATTTATATGATTCTTGCAACCATATTTTTTAGAATTTTATAAGAATTCCGATGAATATTTTTAAAATATTTAGAGACAATATTAGGCCTGCAAAGCTAGAAAAAATAAACTGGAACAAAAGGAGGCTAAAAATGAGACAACATTTGATTTCCATCTTAATATCTCCTTAACCAAAGGAGATAACCTGTTCATATAAGTACATTTTGTAAAGATTTATAAGGACTATCTATATATAAAATGTCTTTTCTGTAATATCTTAAAAGAATTTTTGACGATTTTTAACAAAATGTCTTACCCAAGTATAGAGGGCCACCCTCTACTCCATAATCCCCTGTACTCAACTTAAAAATATCTTAACTCAGATCATGTGAAATTTTAATTTAAATACCTCCAAAGGTTGTCAAATAACAGAACTGTTCCTATAAAAAGCGTTTTAAAATCATAATTTCATAAATAAATTTTTGGCAATTTTTTAAAAATGTCTTTCCCAAGATTTTTTAATATGGAGGGCCATCTACTAACCTCTGACCCAATATACTCATTCAAATCAACTCATAAACACTTCGACTCTGTTCATGTGGAATTTTATTCAGATGTCTCCAAGTTACTGGATTGTTTCCATAGAAAAATGTTTCGGAACCACTGTGCATTAGTTGAAGCATCATGATGCCGTAAAGCAAGGAATTATCCAAATTTTTTCAATTTAAATTAGAAAACAATCTTTAACATATTCTAAAGATTAACAATAAATTGTTCATGTATTTTATTATATATTATTTCATATTGCTTTATTTGAGGCATACTTTTAGGGGCAAAAATGGAAAATGTATAGAATTACAGTGTACTCGCGAAAATGGACGACTCTCAAACGTTAACAATTTTTTTTACACAGACTATTCTAAAACGTGAATAAAACCTGAAAGCGAAAAAACTGGAAAAAAACTTAGTTGGGAAATCCCCGATTAAGAATAAAATATTTTTGTTTCTTTAAGACAAAATAGTTTTATATTTTTGTTTACTCATCGAAAACGTGAATAGTCTCGGAAACGTGAACAACTTTGGTAAAAATTAGTTCACGTTTCCGAGAGTCTATTGTATTTCAAATAAAATTCAGGTTTTATTTAATTTAAATTAGACATTTCAACAAATTTATACGATCAAAAAGCCTGATTCTGAACACAATTTAAAATGTTTAGATAGCATTAGAAATTTTGAAAACTTATTGACATTTAATGTCCCTAAGAAGGCCTATCACGTTTGCTATAATATTTCTCAAGAGATTTTTTACTTTATAACATTAGCAGTAAGTAATTGAAAGAATAAAAAATATATAAAAATTAATTAATTTCAAATATTTCCATTCTGGGTATTTTCTTATGAATATGACCTTCAAATTTTATAAACACTTCCCGTCTTAAAACCTATAGATAACATTGATTTTAAAGCTTAAAAATTATCAGCTGTTTTAGTGACAGTTTTTTTTTAAATATACAAGAAATCATTTGCATTTCAAATTTTAACCAGTTTAAAAAAAAAGAACTACTCATGCTATAAATATCTCATAAAAATTGGTAAAAGATATACAACTTTCTGCATAAATTAAAATATTTTAGTTCTAATTTTTTAAAAAGATTTATATATAATTAAAAATTGTATAATCTTAAGAAAGAAAAATACCAAAGCTTCACGTTCTTGGCCATAAAACATAATAATTTGTTATTATAACTATTTTAGATAATTTATCTTAATATTTTATTTATTTTTAAAGTTTTATTAAATACTAATGAAAATTAATACAAAACTTTATTTACGATGTTAAAACGTCTCTTAAAAGGTTAATGATCATCACGATATTGATTTGAATAAATACATATTTATTAAATGTAGATATACATACGTATGACTAATTGAATTTCTTTATAAAAAGCTATAAACGCAACTAATAATGTTGTCTATTATTTATTATTTTTGTGTTTTATGTTTTATTTCCTTTTTTATGCGTTTCTTTGTTTGTTTGGTTTCTTTTTTGTGCAAAATGTTCACACGAATTTAATTATTTTAACACTTTTACATAATGAACTCAGGTACCACCCTAAAGTCATATGCAGAGTTTAAAACAATGAATTGATTTTTGTAGAGATGTATTGTAAATAATAAAAATTCCATTTTTCTTATTATAATTCTTCATGCTCTTATGAGTTCAGATAATAAAAATTGCTGTGTGTGAACCCCAACAAACAGCAGACGTAAATATTGTTTTGCTACTTGTGATGTGTTTACATGGGAAAAGTGCTAAAAATTACATTAAGAAGTTAAAGTTTTCTTTTAGCTTTCTAGCAAAAATATTCACACTTTATGGACGTTTTTGGCTTCACAGGAAACGTTTGAACATGGAAAATTATAATAAGTAAAAGGAAATTAAATTTATCATAATTTTTTCAAACCATGATTGGAAAAACAGAAAATTAAGAATTATTATAATTATTATTATTTTTTTTTTGTAAAAAATAATGTTAATATTTAAATTATTATAAAATTTAAACGAACAAAAATATTCTTTTAAAATTTTATCATAATATAGATAAACTTATTTTTAAATTAAAGAATTAGAAAAACTCCCACTTCTTTACAAAAATGCCCAAAATCTATAAGGGGGAAAAACAAATCTTTTAAAAATTTACTTATTTCATTGGGGGATCATCCACTACACATCGGACTATGTAAGAATCTGTATTCCTCCAAATTTATTTATAAACATGACAGCTCTGACCATGTGAAATATTATTGAAATATCTCCAACGTTTCACAAGTTACAGTATTAGTTCTAAAAAAAGCGACACTAACCTCATAAATGTATGAAAAATGCCATAATTTGCCTAAAAGAGACCAAGTTTCTTTTGAGTTTTAGGCAAAAGTTTTAACATTTTAGGCAAAAGTTTGATATTAAAGAAGAGGTTAGAATGTGGAGATTTATAATTTATAAAAAAAAAAAAGATTTGTGGAATGTAATTTAATAACAGAATTTCTTGAAGGGATTAAAATTTAACAAAATTAAAATTTAAACTAATTGTGATATTTTATTAAAATTTTAGTATAAAATATATAAACTTGTGCCAAAATAAGGGAATTAGAAACATTCCTACTTTTGTAAATGAAAATACCCAAAATCCCAATTTATATTAAACATTTTAACCCTTTCGGCCGCACATGAATTTAGCTGTAGCTACCGAAAGAATCACATATTTTTATACCCTACACCACCAAAGGTGGTTGGGGTATTATGTGTTTGTGCAAATATTATAACGCAGAGACAGAATTTTCCTACACCCACCTTAAAGTATACCTTTCGACTCAGAATCACTTTTTGAGTCGATTTAACGATGTCCGTCTGGTTGGCTGGCTGGCTGCCCATGTAAAGCTTGTGCGCAAAATACAGTTCGCAATTTTAGAGATAATTTGATGAAACTTGGTACATATGATTTTTTTTGGTACAAGGACGAAGCCTATTGATTTTGGTCATGATCGGCCCATTATTTCACCTAGCCCCCATACAGTTTTAACACTCAAACATACCTTAAAAATTGAAATATTTTCATGAAATTTGACATTAATAAGTTTTTTGTAAGCATAAATCTATTTGCCAAATTTCATCAAGATCGGTTCATAATTGACCATAGCTCCCATATAAGACCCAATTTGGGGAATCACGAAAATGTGCATAAATACATGTGAATCTTAGTATCGACGTAATATTCTGTAATAGTATGTTTTTATCTTCCACTTAAAACAAGTATAGGTCCATAATTGGCCCCTTCCCGAATTTTGGTACACATAGGCAATGGTGTCATATGGTCGGTCTTGACCGACTATACCTTCTTCTCTCGTTTTTTTCATATAAAAATTAAGAGCGGTAATTCCCGCTTTTATATCGTTTAATCATTTTTTTTAACTGTGGATCAAATGACGGGAATTCCCGCGATGACGGGAAGTATTTTAGCACTATAGCAACTCTCACTACTTCCAAAGAAAAAACAAAAATTAGCCGTAATAGTTAAAAAAGAAAATTGTTGTTAATATCAGCGGGAATTCCCGTCATTAGTTTTTTTTTAAAGATTAGTGAATGACGGGAATTTCCTCCCGCATTAAAGCCGAAAGGGTTAAAAATATTGACTTTTTTCATTGAAATGGTCACCCTGTCTTTATAAAAGACACCCATTAGAAAATACTTTTTGGATATTTGCCTTACATATAGAGCTATATAATCAAAATAATTTTATATCGTTTCCAGCTTAAAAAAGAACTTAAAAAAAAACAAATTCTTCAAAATTAACTAAATTTGGTTAGGGTTTGCGGTCAGACATTTGCCTCAAACTCCTCCGGATTTATTTTAAACGCAATTGCATTAAGGTTTATTTTAAAAACAATAAAAATATTATAAAGTTCACAACAAAAAATCTATTTTTGCAGTGAATAAATATGGCTACCTTTTTCAAAAAAATGGAACATTTTTTCAATTTGAAATGAATATAACTTTTTAACGGATTTATATATTTATGTGATTTTTGCAGCAATATTATGAAGAATTTTTTAAGAAATTTATTACATATTTTATAAAAGTTTGAAGGACTATATGAAGTCCATCTAGTTAACAAAATAATAACCAGAAAAAAACTAGGCTAAAATGAAAGAATATTTCTTAAACTAAAAGAGATAACCTTCACATTTAAGTAGAGATTTTCAAGGACTGTTTATATATAAAATTTCTTTTCCGTAATATCATAAATTAGTGTTTAAAATGAAAAAATTTGAGTAAGTTTTTTTTCAACTATGGAGAACCACCCAATACACTCCCGACCAGATGAGGGTCTGTACTCCTGCAAATCAACACAAAAATACCTCACCTCTGAAAAAACCTACCCGAGGTGGTCAACTTGGTGGACCACTCACTACAGTACTGTCCAGCTAAGGGCCTGTGCTCCTACAAATCAACACAAAAACACCTCATCTTTGAAAAAAAAACCTACCCGAGATGGTCAACTTTGGAGGACCTCTCAATACACTCCCGACCAGATGAGGGTCTCTACTCCTGCAAATCAACACAAAAACACCTCACCTCTGACCATGTGAAATTTTATTAAGATATCTCCAAAAGTTATAGAATTATTAACCAAAAAAGTAAAAATTTTTAAATTTTCTGTTCTTCCCCCTTTTTTAAGAAATTATTATTTCCCATTAATAGTAAATCTCCTATTATGATGATAAAATCACTAAATATTTGTCTTTATTTTTTGCTTTAGATAAATAAACAATTTACATATTTCCTTAATTTTATTCTAAGTGGTTTTTAATTGTTTTCAAAAAGATAATACGCAGAAATCGCTAAATTTAATTATAATTAAATAATTAAAAAAAACAACTTCCAAATAAATTTAAAGTTTTATGAATTTTTACTTTCAATCACAAAGATTGAGTAGAACTTTTAATAGCTAAACTATATTTGACTTACTACACAATAACATTGAACACAAAACGCCAAATTCTATTCTATTGTGCAATTTTTTAACAAAAAAACTAACTAAATCTTGTTTGTCTTATTAAATTTATTATCAGGTATTTTTTTTAATATTATAATAAATAGCATACCATAAAAATGTTGTTAAATTTCTATTATTTGCTGTTATCTAAACCAAAAACTAATAAAAATCTATTTTACTTATAAAAGAAATTTTAAATTCTAACACTTGAACACAAATCAAGTGCTCGTAATATTTAAAACTAAACCTGAATTGAAATCTTTATTTTTGGTCAAATATAATATAATATTTGAAAAACCAACCACCTTATACACACAAATTTGTAAATAAATCATTAGAATTTAACGAAAAAAAAACGATATTTAATTGATGATTTCATTGAATCACCTGCTTTTAATGAGAGTTATTAAAATGTCAACAAAAAAAAAAGAAAAAAAACTTGATTTTAAGATTCTGCACGTGTGAAAGAATTATGAATTAGAATTGGCGAAAAAAAAAGTTCAATAAATTCATAACCAAACAAGTACCTACATTCAAGGTCGATTTATGAAGATATGAATAATCTTTTTATGGCATTTGTTTCTTTTTATTTGACATACATATTATGTGAAAAACAAAAATTAGTTTAATTTACATAGTAAAATTGTAAACTTCAAGTTTATTTAAATATCAATTACAAACTAATCGGAATCTATGGTTAACACGTATAACATACATATGTTAATGTAAATTAAAATAACAGTGAGTAAGAAAACTTGTTGAGCAATTTTTTATTCAGATAACATTATTCGTTTTATTATATATTATATATTATATATTATATATTATATATTATATATTATATATTATATATTATATATTATATATTATATATTATATATTATATATTATATATTATATATTATATATTATATATTATGTTATATATTATATATTATATATTATATATTATATATTATATATTATATATTATATATAATATGTTATATATTATAACACCATAACACCAACATTCGTGGTAAATGGAATACATATATTTTTCAATATAACAAAACAGATACCATAGTCCATAGTCGGGGTTTACACAAAGCAATTTTAATTGCCCCAATTCTGAGTTTATCAGAAATAGAGGAGAATATTAACTTTTACATTCTCCTTAACTCTCTCGCAGTCGCAATTGTGACAAGAAAATTGCTCTATGTGAACTTAGACATACAGAAAACAATTACTATTGACTTTGAATTATTTATTTATTTATTTATTTAAAGAGTAACATTACTGACTGACTGATTCATCATCCCACAGCCCAAACGGCTGTAGNNATTATAATTATAATATACATATAAATGTGTGTAAATATACATACATACATACATACATAGGTTGATATAAGCAAATAAGTAAACAATATTTAATATACTTTAAATGTCTCAACTTTAGCCCTTAATGATGGCTAATATGTGTATTCAAATATTTCATTGACAATTTATGAAAATATAAAGTGATTGCACTTTGCGTTAATTAAATATTTATATTAATAATTTAAATGTTTTATTGCTGGCATATATGTAGATAAACAACAATTAGTTAAACAAATTATGACAAATTTCAATTGACATTTTAATTTGTCTGTTTTTATCACTTTGCCGGATTTTTTATTTTTTATTTATTTTTTTTTTAATTCTCTTATGTTTAAAATTTAAATCAATTGAGAATTTTGTTTATTATTTCAATAAATATGTGTTAAGAAAAAAATCTTATCTCTTTAAGTAAAGGTCATGTATTGTCTATGGAAATTTATATACATAGTGTACTGGTTAGTAGTAAAACTAAAATTGAATAAAGTTCATTAACTTTAAAATGTTATAATTTCTCGAAATTATTTAATTTTATTTATTATTTGGACTGGACTTAGCTTTTATTTTTGAACAATTGATAACATATTTATAATTTTTGAAACTGAAGCCATTTATTAGTTGTTTATTATCAATATTTGCTGATTATAGAAATCTATAGAAATTTTATATTTTTTTTATATTTGTTTTTCCCTATTCGCCAATTTTATTAGAGCCAAGTTAAATATGTATGTATATGTACACATTAGTCCCCTGCGTAAGATGATTTGAAAAGCAAGTCCACTTGTTGTTCATAGCCAACATGTACAAAAACCACAATATGCTCTAAAAAAATAGGTTTTATGCGCATAAAATATTTAGTTAAAGCAACGCGAAAAATAGGCTCTAATAATAAGAAAATATCCACTTAAAAAACAAAGATTTCCATGATCGCTAAACTATCGTAACCGACAATATTTTCGAAATTCGTGTTTTGATGAAAATCTATAATTTAGAGCATCTGTTAAAATTTCATCAACATATCAAGTGTAATTTATAGCGAAAGCAATTCTATCGTTACTGACATTTTTTTATACATATAACAACGTCGTGTAATCAATCTTGAACATGTTTCTCTTGTAAAGTTTTGTTTACTGCAATTATGACATTTTCGCGATTATGGCTCAAAATGATTTCATGAATTTTAAAATTTATTATTTTTTTATAAAATTAAATTTGAAAAAATTTTATGAGATAACAAATTATTTTTAAAATGACAAAACATGCTTAAGAAGCGTTAAATAAGCCCCAAAAGAAACAAAATATGCTATAAATATGCCGTTAAGGGTAAAATATGCAAATATATGTACTGAAAATTTGTGCCAAAATGATTTATTTGTTATGAAACGGATTGGATTCATTCAACGTCCAGGAAAAAACATGCAATTGCATATTTTGGTTTCCCTGCTTATAACAAATACAGGTGTTCAAGAGACATTTGTCGCAAACAAATGGTGCATGTGGTTTGGTAAAAAAGCAAATAATCCAAGACATTGAGAAATGATTTAAGATGCACTAGTATTTTTTATGCTTTTTTTCTAATTGTATGTTAGTCTGAAGTCTGTGATAGCAGTTGCATACAGGTTACCTAACGGACTACATTAGGGTTTATTAGCTACATGACTAGTCAATCTATTGAAACCTCGATTAATAGTGTCCCCGACTACCGAAGGGTCATTTCAACGGGTGCAAAGTGTAGGTTTTGTGCACACAAAATCACTTTACTGGTTGTAATTAGTTAGTCATTTAGAAATTTTCGTTCGTTTTATAAAAATTATGGGGTAAAAATTGATAGAACTGAAAGATTTTTTAAATTATCTAGTAGTTGATTATATGAATACAAGTCGCATTTAACTACATTCGATTGCCCGCTTTTTTGGGTACTCAATATTATAAAGTAGTTACTCAATACTTTTAGAGTTTTGAATGATTTTTTTTTTAAATATAACGACTAAAATATAACTCTATAAAAATACAAGCAAATTTTTAAACAAACGAAAAATGTTTATAGACTTTTAATGAAGGTTTTATTTATTTTATGTTTTATATAAACAAATTTACAGTATATTCGTTAAATAAATTTGTTTTAATTCTAATAAAAGGACATTTACTAAAAATCATGTTTCAAATTAAAAAGTCCGTTGAATATCGTGTACTAAAACGAAAAAGTATTGAGTAGTACCGAGTTTTTAAAAGTAGTAGAATTTGTCACCACTCTATTATATATTTTAATTCAACTCATTATTTATAAATAAATATGATGAAAATGTTAAATAATTAAAATATTTTTCTTTTATATTTATTACTCAGTGGGTAACATATCGAATAAAATATTCGAATACATTTCACCAAAAGGAAAACACGTGTAAGACAACAAAAATTATATAGGATTTTTTTTTCGTAAATTTTGAGATTTTTGTTGAAATAAAAAATTTTTGATTAAATATTTCAAATTAATTTTATAATAAATTTTTTAGTATTTTTTATTTTTTTGGTGAATATTAGACATTTTTAAAAATTTCAAATTTTTTGATAAAATTTTGAGTTTTTAAATTTAATCTGATATTTAAAAGTTTTTTGAGAAATTGTCATATTTAGTTGGAACATCAATATTAAAGTACTGAATATTAATTAAACATAAAATCTTCTTGCAATAATGTTGTGAGTTTGCTGTTAATAAAATTTGGGGCTATCAATTTTTATAGAAATTTAAATGCAACAATATTTTTAAAAAGCAATATAGAACACAAATGAGGATAAAGTGCAAAATAAAGACAACTTTTTAGTCAAAAGAGATGACACTATTATATATGTTCAATTGTAGGTACATTTTATAACTCTCTAGTATATTTATCTTAATATCATAAGTGGGCGTGTATAATCATTTGTTGTATACGTATGTATATTTTGAATTAAAAAAAATATATATGTATTAATATAATGTTCATTGAAATGTTTTAACTCAAAATTTTGGGCAGTAGGGAATATTCGTTTTTTTTTTTTGCTTTATTATAAAAAATATTTTATTATTTAAATTAAATTATTTAAAGGGATGTTAATTTTATAGCACAATTGTACTGGCAGAGTTCACACGTATTCTTATGCTCTTTCATATAATCGTTGCTTAGAGTCTAAAGAGTACTAAATCAAGGAATTATAATTATATTTTTTACTTTAATTTTAATAAATTTAAGTGTAAGGAAAGCGAAGAAAAAAAGTTTTATAGAAGAATGAAGAACTATGTATAATGGGCGTATTTTATATATTAAACCCATCTTTTTTTTTTTAAGTGCATTTTTTCACTCTCACAAACACAATTATATTTTTAGTGATTGACATCCCTATTAAGTACAAATTCTTGATATGCCAATGATTATAATAATAGATCTATGGAAAAGAAATTTTATTAGTATATATATATATATATATATATTATATTTAATATATACTCTATAATATATATATACTATATATATTATATAGTATACTATATAATAGATATATATATATATCTGTTAATGATGTTCATTATAAAACACTTTCGATTTATTTTACATATATTTTTCCATTTACTGAGTACATCAAGCACATGTCTGTAGAGGTCAATGTATTCTAAGATCAATAGAAAATTCTCTATTCTGCTTATGTGAAACTCCTATTACTTATTAGAGGTACCGATAGTTACTCTTGAGAAATTTGTACAAAAAGAAGTAATTGGATAATTATTTTCAACTTGTATTTCAAGCGATGAGATAACTTTTTTTTAATCACAATAATAAACGAAACCCACATAAATACAAACAATAATTTCAATCTATTAGTTATGGGACAATGAAGGTTCTAATCCGTAATTAATCAAAAGTAAAAAAACAAGTCGTATTTACCACAAGTTGCTAATTATATAGTTTAACAAACTATTTCATGCTAACAAAATTTAATAAGTTATTATTTTCTTTTTTTAAATTAAATTAAAAATAAATATGCCACCTAGGTCCTCCAAATGTTATTAATTTAATGACAAATAATATCGCCCAGCAAAAAAGAAACTTAAAAAGTATATTGTTTAACATTGTGTATGTCTATCTGGAAGGAAGTACTTTAGCGGTGGAAAAAGAGCTGCAGTAGTTCTTTTGTTAACCCATGTTTTGTTCATTTGGTAGATGTTATTCTATATTAATCTTTTTTTCATTCATTTTGGACGTACGTTCCTCCTTAAAACAATGTTTATACAATTTTCTAATAAAAGAACTTCCAAAAACGTTTAAAATATGCACTTTGTTCCATTTTTGAAGTTGTGAAAATGTTCTCTTTTTGAAGAACTTCAACGTTTTTTGCTGGGATATTTAAGTCATTTGTGGGCGTTCGCCCATCATTAATATTCTTGCATATTTTTTTTCTTTTTTATATGTAAGTAATTTTCAAATAAATATAATAAATAATACTATTAGGCTCGTGTATTGTCATGTATTTTGTACATATATATTTTTAATATTATATATAATATATAAAAAAAAAAAAAAATAAGCTGGATTATCAATTTAAATTATATGTCGAAAACAGCGCCACACAATTTCTTTGAACTTGATGTTTGGAAAGAAACAAATTATAAAACAATGGTTTATAATGAATGGGGAAATCACACTACAAGTATATAACAATAGAATATATAGAAATTTATTTAATAAAGTTTAGATATCTTTCCCACTTTTAACATACTTTAATGGACATTTTTTATATCAAAATAAATCATGGGTACATTTTCTACTAGTTTTTTTTCCAATTTCCATACTAAAAGTTATTATAATTTGACTGATTAAATGAAAAGTTTAAGCCACGAAAATATTGATGAACGATTTTAATGTATAATTAATAAAATTTTGTATTTTCTCTTTACTATTTAATTTTTACAAAAATATTGATTTCAATTCATAATTTACGATTTTGTTTTAAATGTTATAATAAAATTATTATACGTAATTGTTTAAAGTAGTTTTTTATTTTGGCTATAAGTAAATTAAATTTAGACTCTCATAAATATTTCTTAAAATACATGGATTAAATAAAAAAAAAAAATGAAAACATAATTAAATTTACTATTAGATATATAAAAATTTTAAAAATGTATCATGCTATTCATAAGTACAATAACAAAATGTTTCCTTACAATAAATAATAAATAATTCAATAAAATTTTATGTATTTAAAATTTTATTTAAAAAACAAAATATTTAAAATGTAATATTATAAAATAAATTCAAAATTAAATAGTGTAATAAAAAAAATTTATTAACTTTTCATCACATTGTATGTGTGTATATACATACATACAATATATGTAATTATGTATGTATGTATTTTGTTTTTTTAAGTTTGCATTTGTATGGCTGTTAAATGCAATAAAAAAAATAAATTTTATGTTTATTTATGAGCAGTAATTTTTTATGTGAATTTTTCGAAAAAAAAAAAAACAAAAATAAATATTAATAAAAAGAAAATATACAAAACATAGACACACGCCAACGCTTTAGAAAAACATTCATTCAATCATTCACATACATACACACAAAATGCCAAAATTAACTTTCGTCAAATTGTGGTAAACAACAAATCTATAAATGTTTTGCTAAATGTTATTACAGTTTTTTTTTTTTTTTTTTTTAAATATATTTTTCATTTTATTTTTAAAATTGTTGTTTTGTTTAATTTTTAATTATTTCACTCAGCCGATAATTTTAAAAAGGAAAAGTAATTAATACACATCCAAACATTGTTAGCAGCTATAAAATAAACTATGAATGAAGAAAAAATTTTAAAATAATTGAAGTTTTTTTTAATTTTTTTTTAATCGGTTAAGACGAATTTTAAATACACTTCAATGCTTTATACATAAAGTTTTTCTTTTAAAACTTTTTATAGAAAGAAATTTCAATAGAAATTTAAATTTATTTATTATGATTAAGGACTTTTAAAATCAAATTCTAAAATAAAATTAAAAATGAAGACTTAATAATTGTGAAATGCAAGACGAGTTATCAATTTCACTTATGAAATATTTAACCAATTGAATAAAATAATGTTATTAATTTTTAATTTTACTATTAAAACATTAACAGTGTATTTATTATAATTTTTTTTTTCTTTGTTTTCTCTTTCCAGATTTATAATCGAGGAAAATATTAACAATAATACAGGCATTTCATTTTTTGCCGTATTTGATGGTCATGGTGGGGAATTTGCTGCTGATTTTGCCAAAGATATATTGGTTAAAAATATTTATAACAAGGTCATCGAAACAACAAAGTTGTTAAGTGTCCAGAAATTAGAACAGAAACATTTAACGGCAGCCAATGCAGCCGATATTGATAAAGACTATGTAGAATATGATGCTAGTCCGTATTTGAAAAGGAAAGCAAACCGCAAAGACAATAATAATGATGGTAGTAATAAGGAAAATGAGCCAGTAATTAGAAGACGTGATAGTTTACGAAAGTCAACAAGGTGAGTTTATAATATTTTTAATAAATTTTTTATAAAAAAAAAAAAAAAAAATAAACTAAAAATTTTATTTATAACTAATTCGCTGTAACTTATCTCGAAACTATATATAATTAATACTTCAATAGCAGCATACTCCAGTAAAAATAGAATTATTATTGTAATTATTTGTTTACCTACATATAAATATATACATACATACTACATATGTGTCCTTCATAAATAATTTATCTAATTAGCACACGATACATATGATTAAAAATAAAAAAAAAAAGTATACTATTAGAAACGTATTTTGTAATAAATGTTTTATATAAAAATATATTCAATATTTTATCAGTTATAAACGGTAAAAAAATGCTACTAATATACATACATATACAGTAGACTCGCTTTGTTTTAACAAGTCTTTTCACTTTGTTTTAACGAACAAAAACAGATATGTATATCCTTCTAGGATAGGAAATTAAAATATTTTATTCTTATTTAGGAATTTTACAATTTATAAACATCAAAAATTAAAAAAAAAAAAAAAAAGTTTACATTTTTGAGCCTTCATATTTCATTCAGGTCTGTGTAGTGTAATAGTCTGTGTAAAAGATTGTTCACACGTCTGAGTTGTTCACGTTTTGCGATTGTGATCGGAGAGCGAAAATGCTGGCATTTTCTGGATCAATGTAAGAAGTCATTTCTTATGAATGCGTAGATTGATGCTCCCGTTTATGATAAGAATTTTTTTCTAAACTTATGAGTTTCAAAAAATTAAATGTAAAACGCATTTTTATTTTTAGAAGCTCTTGTAAATACTAAAGATTTCTATGTAAATATCACCCGGTCATAGATATTTTTATAAAATTTTGATATTTTTTTAAACAACAAAATTCGTTTAAAAACAATGGATTATGGGTCAAACATAATCCATAAACAAACATCTATATTAAGCATTATAATATAGATTTATAAATATGAAAGTATGAAAGCATACTTTAAGTCAACAAATTTTTTGTCGGTAAGATAGTGAATTATACAGACCGCGATCTCCATCCTATTGCAGTATGTACATTAAAGTGTTTTTATTTGTATAGAGAAAAAAAGTTGCAAATGTACCCCTTTAAAATTAATGATTAAAATGTTTTGAACATTTATTTCGGTTCAATTATTTAATTTACGTGAATCGGTCTATTTTTAAAAAAACACCGAAAAAATGGTTTTCGACCATAACTTTTAGTCAATTCATATTAATTTGAATAATCTGGTCATTTTCCATCGTAAAGAGGGCATCATTGGAAAGGTCTCATTCAATACTATTGATATGTGTCTTCATTTAACCCTTTAGTTAAAAGTTCGTTGTTAATTTGTTGTTTTTGAAGTATATAAATGTCCTCAAAAGCCAAAATTTATCAAACAAAAAAAAACAAAAAAAAAAAAAAAACATCGATTGAAGTAAAATGGTGGCTAAATTTCAAAAAACTCCTTTTTATTCGATTTTTATCGCGATTTTTTAATGAACTTTTTATCTTTTCCAAATTTTTCTCAATATAATAATAAGTACTTCCATGCGACTTATTTTCAAAAATCGCTAATTCAACCTTTTGGGAACTAATTGCATAAAATTGACCCTTTAGCTCTTAATGGCTAAATTTCGACCGTAAATTTCATTAATAAAAGGATAGATTATTCATATGGTACATTGAAATCTAATATATTTTAGAAAATACCCTAAATAAACAAAATTACATGTTTGAATAAAGAATATGACAAAAAAATACAAAATTCTTAATATTCTGCGACTGGAAAAACACATAATAATTATTTAAATTAATATAAAATAATTATAATTTGAAGTTAATTTTCTTATAACTAAAATTGTTATAATGATATTGGAAAAAAAATATGTAATTTCAGAGGTGTTTTGAAAATGGTCCAGCTCACGTAAATTTTGACATTGAGATGTAATATTTAATGTATAAATATATATATATGTTTGTATATGTATATATATATATGTGTTTGTATATGTATATATA
>MINK01191459.1:0-11851 GCA_001735545.1 Phormia regina | reverse complement strand
GATATATTTAAAAGTGCGACATGTACATTATTCATAATGTTTATACGCTAGCGGTCCAAAAAGTTTTTCTGATCTTAAAGTTAAGTTTTTCTGACAGGTTTTGACAGGCCTTTAATTCTTAGTATTCTTTTTAAATGTAGATTAAAAAAAGAGACATTGTGCCGAAAAAATTCTTTTGGTTTTTTAAATTTATGGAATATTATGCAGATTTTGGCCAGACACTCTATCAAAAAAAATCAATCATTGAATAAGTTTTTAATAAAATTGTATTTTTATTTGAACAAGTTTCTAAAATTTCATAAACCCGTTGCAAATCGGTGTAGTTCCCACATTCGCTTACGAACGAGATCTTATTCTACCGGGGTTTTGACAAACGATGCAGACGGGTTATAATTATTTCCTAAACAAAATTTTAAAACAAACAACCATATCAATCTACCTTAGCACCCAATGCATACCAACTAGTAGTTCAAAACGATTTTACTTATTTGTATAAAAATAATCCTATTTTATTATTGTAAACTATAATTACTTAAAAATAAAAAAAATACATATTACCCACCAAAAACCACAGTAATAGAAAAAAAAGAAATGTGGGTCAAAATATAAACTATATACAGTAGTAGAAAATAAAAGAACATACATTTTTTTAAACTTGTTATTTATTTGTTTATATAATAAACAAATCAGCGCTCAAATACATTTTTATATGTAAAAATCTTGTTTTATCTACTACACTTTTTTCTTTCTTAACGAATCACCAGGATGCAAACATACATAATGTAAAAACATAATGAAGATTATACGAAGTTGTAGTAGTACGATGATGCTGTACAATAATTGTTTGTGCTTAATGAGCAGAAACAGAGACTTGCCATACACGGATGGTGTTGTCGGAGTAACCGGCGAACAAGGTTTGACCATCAGTGGACCAGGCCAAAGACAAACATTGGGGTTGATCAGCCTTAGAGCCGTTAGATACGATGTCGGGGCGTAGTTCTTCAACGGTTTTCTTGCAAGCCAAATCCCAGATTTTGATGGAGGGACCGTAGGCAACGCACAACCAGTAACGGTTGGGAGAGAAGCACAAGGCATTAATGATGTCGTTGTGTTCCAAGGTGTACAAGTTCTTGCCGTCATTCAAGTCCCACAAGAGAGCCTTAGAGTCCTTGCCACCAGAAGTGCAGAGGGAACCGTCAGGAGAAACGGTGACAGTGTTCAAGTAACCATTGTGACCGTGGTGGTTGTTCTTCAACTTGCAGTTAGCCAAGTTCCAAACCTTGACGGTACGATCCCAACCGCAAGATACAATGATTGGGTTGGAGTGGTTGGGAGAGAAACGTACGCAAGATACCCAATCGGAGTGACCATCTTCTTGAATGGTGAACTTACATTCAGCCAAAGTGTTCCACAACTTGATGGTCTTGTCACGGGAACCGGAAACAATTTGACGGTTGTCAGCTGAGAAAGCAACGGACAAAACATCCTATAATTGATAAAAAAAAAAAAATAATTAAAATAAAAAACCAAGCAACCGTAAATTATACCAAAATATTAAACAAAATTTATATTTTTCTTAACAGTTAAACACTTACGATAAACCAACCACTCCTTTTTTTATTTAGTTCAAAAGTGTAGTGTTCAATGCGTATAATGATGAGAGAGACAACATTCCGCATGTCACATAAAGATGATCAACCAGAAATTCTGCCCCGCATGGGCGACACATTTTTATTTGACATGGAGCTTAATTTTTTTTTTTTTTTTTTAATTCAAAATTGTCTAAACTCCTGTCAATTCAACTCCTAACAAGCTCCATGCCATTTCTATATTCATAACCTATTAATTTTAACCCTATCATTTTCTGACCTATTCATACTTTTCATTTTAAATTAAAACACAATTCCCCACCTTAGTGTGATCTTCGAAACGGCGAGTGGTTTTGCCGGCAGCCAAATCCCACAAACGCAAAGTCTTATCCCAGGAACCAGACAAAGCGTAGTTACCATCAGAGGACAATACTACATCACTGATGAAGTGGGAGTGACCATACAAACGCTTTTGTGGGAAACCGTAGTTGGTATCTTCATCACGGGTCAACTTCCAGACAATTAAGGTCTTATCTATAATAAAAATACAAATTGATTAATATTTAATTGAGGATTGTTCAGATCTTTAAGGATTCATTTGCACTTATAGTAAGACTGTTTCAATAACCACTTAATTCACTTATACTTACCACGAGAAGCGGAAATAATGGTATCAGGATCCTTGGGGTTGGTGGCGATTTGGGTTACCCAGCCATTGTGTCCCAAAAGGGTACCACGTAATTGCAAAGTTTCAGTCATATTTTATTTTTTATTAGACTGCGGAGCGCTAACAAACAAACGTCCAACCTCGAGAGGGTTTTGGTGAAAAAGAAGGAAATTAAAGATACAGGGATGTATTATGCTATTTGACAGTTGTTGTAACTTCTACTTGCTAATAGAGGGCGCTTAGACGTGGTCCACGCCGAAAATTAAGTCTTTACGTTGAGTCTACATTAGAGAGACTTTTTTTTATCAAGACAAACGTTAAATTTTTGTTTGAGTCGCAGATAGTGCGTAAAAAGCAACAACAAAACCGTGAGAAAACAAGAAAGTAACATAAATGCATGTACGCCATATTAAAAACAATGAAATTAGAAAATATATTTTTAACAGGTTAATGTTTAAACATCGAAAAAATTAATATTAACATCATAGTATAATAATAAAGTACTAGCATATCTACAAAAACAACAATTGCGTGTATTTTGTTAGTGTAAAACTACTGCTTAAAATGTTAAAATGCTTTGAACGGAAAATTGAGGGAATGAAGGAGAGCAAGAGTAAAAAAAACTCGTAAAAAATTTTCATATGAATACAAAAACAATTTGACAGTTGTTCTTACGAGTATACTTTACTAGTCGCCTTCAAATAACATAAAATATTTAATATTAACATTAACATCATGTTACTGATAAATGTAGATCGTTCAATTTGATGTTAATGTTAATGTTTTCGTCGTTTAAACAGGGTTCTTAAAGCAAATGTTAAAAGAACATTGCTTAAAAATCGAAAAAATTAATATTAACATCAAATTGAACGATATACATTTATCATTGAATGATGTTAGTGTTAATGTTAAATATTTTATGTTACTTGAAGGCGACTAGCTAACCATTAACACGATGTTAATGTTACTCTACGGCTCCACAAAGTAATTTTTATTTTCTAACATAAGAAATGACGTCAACAGAATAACGGTAACAAACTTTTCCATCTTTATGTTAAGGGGCAGAGAAAATGTACATGAGAATCTTTAGCAAGATTCTCATATTTTTTTCTATAATTTTATTTTTTATTTGTCCTTTTAAAACAAAATTAATTCATTCTCTGTATTTAAAATAATTACAATAAATTTGACAGCTCATGTTAAACATTATTGCTAAGCTTTGTGTTTAAATATTTATTGAAAAATATATTGTGCAATAGATTTCTTATTGGTCCATAAGTAAAATTTTAAAGAGTGAGACTGAATTTGACAACTGCGAACACAAAAATGTCAACGTTTAAATGTTTTGTGTTATATGAGGTCCGCGAGTATCCTACACGTAGATATTTATATTTTATGTTAAGAAATAATAATTTCTTCGTGGAGACTTTGGGTCGCAAAGACAAAAGCTTGTAGCAATGGCAAAGAAATAAATTTGGCTTCACTTTTTTGGCATAGTTCGCATTAGACTAGACAGCATTTTAATTTGTCATCGTACAAAAATTTTGTCTTTTCATCAGTCTTCATAAAAATTAGAACGGATACATTTAAATTAATTAGTAATAATACGGTAACGATTTATTTATAAAAATTCCATGATAATAACAAAAATAACTTATCCAATTAAGTAATAATTTAAAAATTTATCAAAACGAAAATTAAAAAAGAAACAATATATAAAATATTTTGTACAATAGTTAACAAGTATTAAGCATTTGCACATAAGTTAAAAAGAGATAACAATAAGCACCAATATAGCATCACTATTTTAATTGCTATAAGAAAAAAATAGTGAAGCACTCAGTCAGTCGTTCGTCGTTTTTTCACTCGTTCGTATCGTTTTTAAGACATTTATCGTGTTTTTTATTCATTAAACTAATTTTAGACGTTGTTGCTGAAATTTGCATTTTTCCAATTTTCTTATCGAAAATTTTTGCAAATTTCTTTACAACGCCCATAGATAAAACGAACGGGATAAAAGAAATAAAATTGCATAGAATTGAAAGAAAAACTAAAATCGAACTTATACCCTCAAATTTTTGTGGATTATATAAAATTTTTTTCGCCCCTCCGTGTTAAAAAAAGCCGTCAAAATTGAATCGACAAAGATTGACGAGACTTTTTCCTCTACTTCAACTGCAATGGAGGATAAAGCAACAACAAAAGATCTGGATCAATGGATTGAACAATTGAATGAATGTAATCAATTGACAGAAGCACAAGTTAGAACTTTGTGCGAAAAGGTATGTATATAGTAGCAGAAATAAGTTTTGAAAAACAGTGAAAAAGGTTTAATATTAATGAAATTATTTTATCACATGCGAAAAAAGTTGAAAAAAAAGTGAAGAAATTTATTGTCGTGAACTTTTTTGCACATATTGAGTGTTTCTGTTGTAAATATATCGTACTCTTTTCGATGTGCTATCTTGTTATAGGTAAAGTTTATGAGAGTTAGAGTCATCTTTGTTTTGGTTTGTTTTTTTTTTTTTAGTCGAATAAAGGCAGCCATTTTCCATTAAGACTCTCCCTGTTTTGTAATTTGAAAATTTGTACAATGTTTTGGTAAATTCGCATAAGAATAACAGAGAAAACAATATGTGTAAAATTAGAAAATAAACTATTGTGTGTTTGTGTTTGCTATTTCTATTGTTTTTCGCTCTTTAACGATGGATAAAAGAGAGAGAAGTTAACGAAAGTAAGTTAATTTCTATATGATGCGTTAATTTTTATTTAAAAATATAGAATAAAAATATAAATAATAGTTTAATTTTTTGTTATATTTAATATTTTTAAAAAGTAAATTGATTGTTAATTAGTATTGTTTGTTGTCTTTTTTAAAGTAGTTGGAATTTTACTATTTTTTTAAATTGCTTAAAAATGTAAGGTTATGTGTTTGAGTAGCCATTTTCTGAAAAAAATCTGTTCATTTCAATATTTTGCATATAAATATAAAAATGTAGGATTTATTTAAAATCCTTGCAAAATTTCATCAAATATTGCAACTTTATTATTTTTTGAATTATTTGTATGTATTAGTGTTGTAGAGTACATAACGAAATTTTTATTTCTTTTTGTGCAGTCTCTACTACATCTTCAATATTTTCTTCCAAACAACCTTCAGGTCGTTTTCTGTCGTCAGTATTTTTTATTAATCTTGCAATTTTAATTAAACTGGTTTTTTTAGTATTGTTTTTGTTAATTATGAATTACCTTTAGACCGGTTATGAGTGAGTTTGTATTTTCTGTTATCCAGACATTAAAAATTCTTACTTTTTACTGCAGCTTCTTTCTTTTTGGTAAAAATGCTATTAGCTTTTCTTGTGTTGTGTATAATTGTTTGTGTCCAATATTATACTGACAAATTATAAATTATTTTAGTGGAGTTTATGTAAAAAAAACCAGTTTGTAAAATATTTCAGGTATCAAAATTCTGCTAAAGTATCTGGTCATCGTATATGCTATATATTGAAACTATTCTTAAATTGTAAGTTTAGAAAAAGGGTTTCTTTATTTATTTCCCAAACAGCCCGCAGTATGATCTCAAATAGACAATGATTTGGAATAAAAATCTTTTTGAAATTTCAAGCAGAATAGAAAATTGAATAATATATGTATTTTCTAAAGGAATGATTTTATTGCATACAATAGTAGAGAAATTAGGGCACTTTAAGTTTTGGACTATATAAGCCTAGAGTGTCTCAAGGTTGGACACACCGTCTATGAATAATACATATTAACTGGACTATTCTCGATCGAGTGACAAACGAATTTATTGTGATAGTTAAAAAATTGTATCAAAAAAGAAAATTGTTCTATTCTGAATTAAAAAAAAAAAAAATTCGATAAATTTTAGTTGATAGTTGTCACATTTATAAAAGTATGTGATAATAACTAATGAGTGACCATTGTCATGAATTCGAGAATAGCACTGTAAAACATAAATCTAAAACATGTTTCATAATTGAGACACATACATGTGTACTGAATGGAAAACAATGTTAAAATTGTTTTTCGATTTTTCAATCAACATATTTCATTTAAATTTTAAAAATCGATTAATCGGATGCTTTTTTTTATTGATAAAATGAAATAAAATCTATTATGAATATAAAAAAAAAATCCCTTAGAAGATTTAGTCGATTGTTTTTTAAAATTCTTTTTAAAACCAAATCTGTTTTTAAAACTAAATCAATTTCGGCATAATGTCGATTCTATATAAACTATGATCATGTGAATAAATAATCACTTTAATATAGACATAGATTATCGAATAATACGGATTATTGACGCCTGGGCTATTGAGTTTATACTGTGTATATGAATGTATGTATGAATGTTTCATCTTAATTTAAAAAGAGAAATATGTTTCCAATAGTTATTTATTTTCTTTTACCCAATTTCCACATATTATTTCTTTTATCTCTAAAGTTTAAATCATGCGAATGTTAAATTTGTAAAATTTATAAATCTAATATTTTACAAAAATAAATTGTATTTAAAATTACAATTTTAATTATCATTTATTAAAACAATGAAGGTCTTGTAAATTTGTTTCGGTAATTTGACATTTAATTTATTAATGAAAACAACAATTGCGAAATATATTTTAAATAAGTTTTAACATATGTATATGTAAATAGTGTAATACATATGTTATAAAAAATAAAAACTATAATAATGAACAGGGAAACGGAAATGTATTTCAATAGACCAAAAATACACAACGGCGGAAAAAAATAATACAAATTAATATGTTTTTGTAAGAAACAATTTAAAATAAAGTAAAATAAAATTCTCTATATAAAAATTTATTAAAATAAATATTCTAAACTTTTGCACTGTTAGCTTGCTGACGTATTTATTTAAAATAAATATATTTAAAAATACAGATACACATATGCCTATACTTTTTTTTCTTAAATTTGTCTATGTCTGTTTATATATTATGTTTATAAATAAAAAAAAAGGAAAAAAAACAGACAATATTTAGCCATTCAAGATAGAGAATTGAGGTCCTATTTTTTAATTCTTTTAAGAAAAATATACATTTTAGCTAAAATTAGAAATGAAATAAAACAATTATTTTTAATTGCTAAAATATTTGATTGGATTTGCTTTTATTTAAATTTTAGAACAAATCAGAAGGTATTTTCATATGTAACATTATTATTTGAGTTTTTTCAATAGTCTATGCATGAGTCAGTTTTTTCATTTAATATTTATCTGGCACCATCATCATTTGGGCTGCTATTGTGATGTCTACTAAATAAGGGGAAATATTCTTTCTTCTTAGTTCTTTTTCTTTCCTTAACGAAATGTGTTACTTTTTGTTTACTCTTTCTTTTAAATTTTTAGTAAACAAATAAAAACTTTTTTTGCTGGATTTATTGATTATTTTGAAATATGTAATGTATATATCTTAGCCATGATTTTATCACTTTAATATTTTTAAATTCAATAAGAAATTGAAGGATTTTAGTAAAATTAGCTAAATTTTTAATTAATCAAATTACACTCGAGCGTTAATAATTAGCCGACTAAAAATAAAACTACAAATTATGAAATCTGTTATAATTAACAGATAATTTTTGTTTATATTTTTTAATGTTTATTTTTGTTTTTTGTTTAAAATGTTTTATGTTGAAAAAGTAACTATCATTTGGAAAACTAATGTTGTAATAAATTTATGAAGATAACTTAGTATTTAATTTAACCAAAAAATTTCAAACGTAGAATCTTTATACTAGATTCTATTAGTTATTAATTTATGGGGTTTTTATAACTATGCGTTTAAATTTTCTACTCTTATTGTAATTGTTAATGTTTTGATGACTTGTGCATATTAATTTAATATGTTTTACAGTTCTGTTGTTATTATTTTATTTATTTTTCTTATGTCTAATATCAGTTTATTCTTTAAGTTTATTTTTTCATCAGTTTTTGTGCTATTTTTTGTTGTTTATTATTTATCTTTATCAATTTATCATTTAGGCGACATTCATACTCGAGTGTTTATCTATTTTTAAACAACTGACATAGATAAGTTGCTGTTGAGATTTGGGACTTTTTTTGGCAAGTATATATTTGGGAAAAATAATGTAAAAATGCTACAGTTTAGTCATTAATTGATAAATTTTTTTTTTATAGAAATAGAAATTTGATCATTTTTAAGAAAATTTATTAATTTATTTTTAAGAATTTATGGAACAGGCTTATTCCTAATGATGAGAGGCTTTTTGCTAATTCGTTAGGACAATTTAAACGGATTTTGTTACTAAATTTATAACCTACTTATATTGTGTTTTTTTATTAGAATTATTAGAATTCTTTTATTTTCTATTAGTTTGTGTTAAATTATTATATTATGTACATATATAATTTTATTTCTGTGTGCGTATTTACAATAAAAAAGTAAAATCTAGTTATTATTCATGTATTAAAAGAGTATTGTTTTTTTGGGATTACTTAACAATCATTTTTTTGTTCAGAGAGCAATAGCACATTGTTAATTGAAAGGGCTCAATAGTAACATTTACTTATTTGACTTTAAATCAAATGTATCAATTTAAGTTGCCGATACATTGGCTCACTCGAGTAAAGATCCGTCGTTATAATTTCGTCTTGCTTAAAGAACAACTTACTGATCAAATGAATAAAGTTGCCATGATTGCGAGAGAAAATTGGAGACTTAAGTATTCTTTGGCTGAACCTAGTTAAATTATAATAGTTGTAAGTAGAGGATAGAAAAAGAGTGAGCAAATTTTGGAAATAAAATCATAACTAGTTATTAATATGCATATAATTGAAAAAATTGCTATTTAATTATATAAATAAATAAATAAATAAAAAATTTATATGAAATTAGAAATAGAAATGAGTAATTATATATAAGATTTGCCTCTATTCAGAATTATAACAGGCTTATCTAATGATGAGAGCTTTTGCTAATTCTTAGGACCAATTTAAACGGATTGATTACTAAATTTAATGCTACTTATTGTGTTGTTTTTTGCCTATTAATTATTTGAATTCTATTATTTTCTATAGTGTCTTATGTTAAATTTTAATTATATCATTTTATGAATATTTGTATCTATATTACATGTTATGTATTTGCGTATTCCCAAATTTTAAATAATTTTGCATTAATAACCTTAATAATATCTACCAATCGCTTGGCTTGAAACATTTCATTGGAATAAATCGCTGCATTTGATAGAGCAAACTAAAATTTCGCGAAATTTTTTTCAATTAAAATTTTTCATGAAGTGTTTCTTGTACACAGTTTCTTTAAAGGATTACGGAGCACTTTGTAGGTTTTTTCCAAATTTCAAATCTAGTTATAAGGAGAAATCTCCGAATTTTTTTCTCAATCTTTTTTTTAACATATCATAATTTAAAATCAATATATGTATATCCTGACCTCGATTTAACAATCTTTGTTTAATTAAACAAATTAAACTTCTTGTAAATTTAGAGTGGGGGACATTTCAGGGATGCTGATGGAAATTGAAATTTAATAAACACTCATTTATTCCAGTAATAATTTTTATTTTTTATGTATTTTTACTAATATGAAAATATGTGAAACATTTTTTAATATAAAAGTTGTACCATAGAAACTGGGTTATGTCCAAAAAAGTTCAGCAAACAAGAGTTTTTAGAATGGTTGGTCAAACGATTTTGCGAAATAATTCGTAACTTTTAAGCATTACATTCTTCNNTAAAAAAAAAAAAAAAAAAAAAAAAAAAAAAAAAAAATTAATTCTTGATTTGGTGTGGAGAACAGGACCCTAGCGGGTTAGGAGATAGTCGATGGCCTTTCAAAGTGTACCATCATGGGTACGGAATTTTTTTTAAATCGGTTACAATTCTTTTATTATAATGCAGAAAAGAAATTTTATATATTGATAAAGCTACTTTTTTCTATATATATTTTATTTTAATTTAGCAGACTTAATATTGCCTCTATTTTAATTAAAATATCCAAAATCCCATCGTTTTGATGGTGGGTATAAACATAAAATTATAATTTTGAAAATCTTAAAATAGATTTTTTTAATGCAAATGTTCAATAAAAGCATACATTTAACAAAAATTAGAACTTTTCAGGAAAAGTACCAGTTAAGAAAATAAAAATTTTCAAAGAAACTTTCAAGTTTGCAATGTAAATGCAATAATAAATTACTAATTGCCGCCGAGAGGTATCAAGTTTTCACTTTGCGACTCCGATAAAATCTTTTTTTGAGATTCCGATATTTATATTGATGAGTAGAATACAAAAACAGTTATGTGCCAATATTTAGATTTCACAATTAGAATTTTTGTAAATTAGAATTTTTGTAAATGTTTATGTCTCTCAGAGGGTGCTAAGTTTTGATTTTAAATATCATAGTTTTTTTTTGTTGAAGTTTTCTTTATTAAATTCCTCGTCGATTACATTTTTGCAATACGCTTTTGACAAAAACAATTGACTCACCCTAATATAGATATAAGCAAATTGTTAGTGGTGACATTGCATTATGTAAAAAGAGAGGTATCAAGTAAACAATTTTAAATTTTAAGTGTTTAGATTAAATAATAAAAGTAAACTGAAACAAAATTGTCTTTACATATTTATATTATCTGATAAAGATTTCTATACAGTCATTCACAACAAAAATGTTGTGGCTAAGATTATTTGCTACATACTACATTTTTATAATAAAGAATTAAGTGAAATCGTATAACAAATAAATATAAAAAGAAAATTATTCTAGAAAGTCTTATTTGTGTATTAATAAATATTGTCTTTAAAGAACAATCAATCGTCATTGCATTTTAAAAATGAAATAGTGCTAATAATATAAGTACATATTCTAGGTACATAAGTCATTATTACCAGATATTTAATATATGTATATTTTTCAAATATTACATACCCACATTGACCAACATTTTTTACTATTAAACCACTATTATAACTTTTCAACAATCGTTTTATTTTTTTTAACTTGTAAACAAATAAAAATTTTACATTCGCCCACAAGGACTATGGATGTTAACCTTGAAATCGATTGAATTTGCTATTAAATATTAAAAGAATTTGTGGTACCACTTTTTTTGTTTGTTTTTATTTTCAGTCTGCTACAATCACTTCTATTTTAAGAGGCACACCTGAAAAAAAAAAAAAAAAACACTTCCTACGCTGAGTTGAGGAAAGCAAAAAAAAAAAAAGTATTTTATTTTTGATTTTATTTTTATTTCTTATTACTACATTAATGATAATAAGGAAAATGTCCTTCCCATGGGTTCATTCATCTAGATTGCAGAAAAATGTTAAAGAAAACTAAATTAAAAGGAAACTATAAATTGATGACTCATTTAAGATTTGTTAATGTGATGATTAAAAACTATTTATGTATTTAAGAATATATATACATATATACATACATTACATATATGTATATAATTTAAGGAAAGGCCAAAACTCTTCTTAGTTATAACTTCAAAACACGAATATTATATGTATGTATGTATGTATGTATGTATGTATGTATGTATGTATGTATGTATG
>MINK01191458.1:0-12299 GCA_001735545.1 Phormia regina | reverse complement strand
TTTATACTTATAAATATGTTATTTGGGTCGAATATAAAATTGATATTAATATTTTTATGGGATTATAGTGATTTTTGAAAGATTGGTTTATATAGGAGCTACGGTAAATTATTTGGAACACGAATTTATGCTTACATAAGATTTATTTGTGTTAAATTTCATAATTTTTTTTTAATTTTTAAGGCAATTTTGAGTGTTAAAACTCTATTCCGGGAGAACATATGCATGGGGGCTATCTACAATAATGGGCCGATCATGACCAAAATCAATAGACTTCGTTCTTATGTCAAAAAAAAATACACCTGATTTTCATCTAATTTTATCTTGTAAAATTGCGACCTGTAACTTTGCGCAGCAAGCATTTACCTCAGACAGCCAGCCAACTTAGAAGGACGAACAAGAAGTGGTTTCTAAGGACTTAATGGTAATAACTTTAATGTAGGGGAAGGGATGATTTTTCCTCTCTGCGTTTAAAATATTTGCACAAAACCCATAATAACCAAATTCATCTATAGTGGTGTAGGGTATAAATATCCTTCTGGAGACGGGGAACGGACGGACCGGACGGATGATTACATAAAAAAGTTTATATGAAATAACATGTAATAGTTTAGGTTCTATGTTTAGTTCAGTTTCTGTTCAGTTCTAGTTTACAGTTCTAGTTCAGTTCTTAGTTCAGTTCTAGTTCAGTTCTAGTTTCAGTTCTTAGTTCAGTTTCTAGTTAAGTTCTAGTTTCAGTTCTAGTTAATGTTTCTAGTTCAGTTCTAGTTCAGTCTCTAGTTCAGTTCTAGCTTCAGTTCTAGTTCAGTTCTAGTTCAGTTCTAGTTCAGTTCTAGTTCAGTTCTAGTTCGGTTCTAGTTCAGTTCTACTTCATTTCTAGTTTCAGATCTAGGTAGGATCAATTACAGTTCTACTTATGTTCAAGTTCAGTTCTTGTTCATTTTTAGTTCAGTTCTAGTTAATTTTTAGTTCAGTTCTAGTTCAGTTCTGGTTCAGTTCTAGTTCAGTTCTAGTTCAGTTCTAGTTCTAGTTCTCTTTTTGTTTCAGATCTAGGTAGGATCAATTACAGTTCTACTTATGTTCAAGTTCAGTTCTTGTTAATTTTTAGTTCAGTTCTAGTTAATTTTTAGGTCAGTTGTAGTTCAGTTCTAGTTAAGTCCTAGTTCAGTTTTAGTTCAGTTCTAGTTCAGTTCTAGTTCAGTTCTAGTTCAGTTATAGTTCAGTTCTAATTCAGTTCAGTTCTAGTTCAGTTTCAGTTCATTTCTATTTCAGCTCTACTTAAGTTCAAGTTCAGTTCTAGGCAACTTTCACTTCAGTTCTAGTTCAGTGTTACTTCATTCTAGTTCAGTGTTAATTCCATTCTTATTCGGTTGTAGTTCAATTCTAGTTCAGTTCTTGTTAAGTTATAATTCTTGTTAAGTTATAATTTAGTTATAGTTCAATTTTAGTCCGGATTTAATTAAATTCAAGTTCTGTTCTACTTCAGTTGAAGTTTAGTTGAAGTTCATATCTGGTCCTAGACCAAGTAAGTTCTGATTCGGTTTTAGTTCAGTTATATTTAAATTTCAGTTCACTTTTAGTCCAGGACTAGTTAAGTAGTAATTAAATTCGTTTCGAGTTCAGATCTAGTTAAGAAGTTTAGTTTATGTTCCATTTTGGTTCAGTTCTAATTCAATTCTTGTTTAGTTCGAACGTGATTGAGCAAACAAATAGAATCATTTTGATAGCGTTGCGATATCAGTTGTAATTAAATTTTTATGCATTAGTTTTAGTTCCATTTTATATGTAATCTGGTTCTAGTTCAGTTTTACTGTAGTTGAGGTTCAATTTTAATTTAAAAAATTTTACATAAATTATTCATTTGAGTTAGATTATTGAATTATAGTTGGTGAACTATTTGCTTAGGTAATTGAAAATATTTAAATTTGTATTTATTTGCTGTTCGTTCGTTTGTTTTTCCAACTACGGGGATTAAGCTGCTTTTAAAAACTTTTATGCAGCAAAACTGTTCAACATTTTAATAAATCTGTGTGTTGTATACATTAATTTATATTCAATTTATGTAAATTTTTTTCCTGTTAACACGAAACTATTTATCACCATTAATATATTTAACTATAGACAATAATATTAAAAAAGTAAAACAACAACGTGCATATAATGATTGTAATATTTTTTTTTTATAAAAAAAAATTGTAATATTTATATTTACAATAAACATTTATTGTTTAATATAAGTTATTTTTTTGTTTCGAGTCGCAATTTCCAAACAAATAATAACTTGTAAAATGCAAAAATACAAAACTACACAACACCCCACCTTTTATTATATTATAATAAATAAAATTGTTATAAAATATATAAATTCCAATTTCAAATATAAATGTATAAAATATGTGCTAAAATAAAAATATATATATAATAAAATATAAACAACAACAACAACAACATATAGAAGAAAAAAAATCATATGAATAATTTTGCATATTTTCAATTTAAAACATGAAAACAAATTTATCACTAACAAAAGCGACATAACCAGGTTATCAAATTGTAAAACTATCAGAAAAACAACAACAACAACAAAAACTAAAATGAAATACCACCAGAAAAGCGAAAAAAAAATGGAAAATATTGTTGAAGCCAAGAACAAAAGAATAATTGTAGTCATGCCACCAAACGTTCAAACATATTCAGTTAAAGTTCAACATTGTTGCAGCAGCAACTAACGTACAACAACTAACTAAATAGTCATGAATGTTGCAGGCAATTTGAAATAAAAAATCATAGTTTGAGTAGAAAGAAAAACAAAAAAGTAGTAGCTGTGGATGCTAACACAAGAAGCTCAGGTTGCAATTTAAAAATTTTTATTTCAACAAAACATGCAACAATCATTGTTATTAACAAGAAGAGAAAAAAAAATAATAAAAATAAATATGAAGCGAAAATTGTCAAAAAATATTATATATATATATATTTTTTTTTTGCCAAAAACATATATAAAAAAACTGTAAAAAATGCATGCATGTTTTATAAAATAATAAATAGAGAACAAAATAAGAAAAAAAAAAACGAATTGAAATGAAGAAATATATGAAAAGTGACAGGTACCGAGATTACGCTTTCATAGTTGCACAAAATCCTATAAAACTAAAATAAATATCACTATAACAATGTCAAATCATAAAGCAAATGTCATTTAGTATGAAAAAAAATTAAACACGAATATTAAAACCAGGAAGAGCTATAGTATGAAAACCTGTTATTTTTTTAAAGGATCACAAATAATTTAAGATATATTTTACATTATAAATATATGCCTTAAAAATTATAATATTAGGAACTAAACTACAAGTTTAATGGTGAAAAATGTTTATATTGATTAAATTCAACTGAAAATTAGCTAGAACTTTGTTAAGAAATTAAAAAGATTTAAAAAAAGATTGAAAAAGAACCGAACTGGAAGTCAAAGTGAAGAATTTTGAAAGAAACTCAGCGGGATCGAACTATAATTGAACTAGATAGAGCTGGAACTTGTCCAGATTTAAAAAAATAACAGAACTATATCAAAATCAGAAGAGAACTCGATCTGATTTAAAACTAAAGAAGAACTGAACTAGAACACAACTAGGACTGATCTAGAACCAAGACAGAACTAAAGTAGATTTGGCTCTACTCTAGTTCTATCCCTACTCTGCCAGAAATAAAAATGTACTAGAACTGAACTGTAATTGGACGGGTATTGTACAGGAACTGAACTAGAACTCAGCTATAATTGAACTAGAACTAAAACTTAAAACTAAAATAATATTGAACTAAAAACGAACTAGAACTAAACTAAAAATTATCTAGAACTGAACAAGGAAATAACTAGAACTGAGAACTTAACTAGGGCGAACTAAAAATTTATATAATTTGTTACAATTTTATTTCGAACTGGACTAAACATTAACCAGAACTGAACTAAAACTGAACTAGATCTCAATTAGAACAGACATAGATGTCAACCAGAACTGAATTATAACTGAACTAGAATTAGATGTCAACCAGAACTGAATTATAACTGAACTAGAATTTACTAGAACTGAACTAGAACTTAACTTGAACTGAACTGGAACTCAACTGTAACTGAATTAGTACTAGAAGTGAATTAGAAATGAACTAGCACTAGAACTGAACTAGAACTGAAATAGAAATGAACTAGAACGGAACCAAAACTGAACTCAAAATAAACTAGAACTGAACTAGCTTTGAACTTCAGCTGAACTAAAACTGAACTAATAACTACAGACTGAACTGAACTAAAAAAATATATAGAAATAAACTAGAGATGAAATAGAGCGGAACTAGAACTGAAGCAGAAGTATATTGAAACTGAAGTAGAAGTGAACAAGAACTGAACTAAAACTAGTTCAGAACTGAACTATAAATGAACTAGAATTGAAACTAAGCTGGAACAAACTAGAATTAAACTAGAACTGAACTATATGAAGCAAAACTGAACTAGAACTAAAGTAGAACTAAACTTGAACAGAAGTGGAACTCAACTAGAAATGAACTAGTACGGAACCAAATCTGAACTAGAACTGAACTACAAATGAACAGGAACTAAAGTGAAACCTCACTAAAAAATTATATAGAACTAAACAAAATGAACTACAACTGAACTATAACTGAACCATTTTTTTTTTAGAACTGAAGTAGAACTCTACTAGAAGTGAACTATAACGGATCCAAATCTGAACTAAAAATAAACTGGAACTAAAGTAGAACCGCACTAAAAATTAACTATAACTGAACTAGAACAGAACTAAAAGTGGAACTAGAACAAAATTGAAGTGGAACTCAACTAGAAATGAACTAGTTCGGAACCAAATTTGAACTAGAACTAAACTAAAAATGAACAGCAACTAAAGTGAAACCGCACTAAAAATCATCTAGAACTAAACAAGATGAACTACAACTGAACTATAACTGAACCAATAATCTAGTAGAACTCTACTAGAAATGAACGGAGAACGGAACTAAAATGAACTATAAATGAACTAAAATTGACTAGAAATGAACTAGAACGCAACCAAACTTAACAAGAGCTAAACTGCAACTAAACTAAAAACGAACTAGAACTGAACATGAACTAAACTAAACTAGAACTGAACTATGACTGAACTAGATTTATAACTGAACTAGAACTAAAATGGAACCGAACTAGAATTAAACTAAAAATGAACTAGAATTTAACAAGAAATGTACTGAAACTTAATTGGAACTGAAGTAGTATTGAACAAGAACTGCAATTGAACTTAAACTTATCTACAACTGAAGTGGAACCAACAAATTAGAAGTTTGTCTGTCTTTTATAGCTCTTTTCATTATATCTCTATCATGGTTTTCATTTTCGGTTACTGAAACAATTTTTGTATTTTTCCCCTAAATTTTTGGCCATTATTATTGTTGCTATTTGTTATAAGAGTGTAATTTGTTTGTCTTTAAGTATATATGAGTGTACATGTGTGAACTTTCTTTTCTTTTCATTTATATGTGTGCGTTATAAATAATTTTGTAAAAATAAACAAAATGATGCAGTATGTGTCTGTAGTGCCATAAAAATCACTTAAATATAAATTTATTGACAAAGATTGCAATATTATTTATACATATAATGAAAATAATTGAAGGAAAATTGAAAATTGTTTTTTATTTTTTATTTTTTTCATTCTTTATAATGCTGTTTAACTAAGCTGCTTAAATAGCAGAATGTTAGAAAAAAATTCTGATGGAGAAAAAGGAAAAAGTACAGAGATGGAACTAGAATTTTCAATTGTAATTTTTAGACAATAATTTTAGTGTTGTTTCTTGGGTTTTTATTTGAGATTCTTACAGTTATGATTTTAAAGAATGTTGCATTTCCAGCTCTGTTGTAATGTTGTATTTGTGTGAGTGTGAGTATTTGAGTAATATTTATTGTTATGAACACTACCAATAAGGATTTATTTAAAATGGAATTGTATATACAGGAGTATAAGAGGATTTTATTTTTTATTACTTTTTTTTTTGTAATTTATTAATAATGAAACTGAAAATTTATTATAAAAAAATTCATTCAAAAATATTACATTTAATTTGTTCTTTCGATATTATTAATAATACTTATTTAGAGTATTAAAGTGCTTAAGGTTATCATATGAAGACCTATATGATATTGAAATTCTTTATATTAATTTTAATTTATTTGTTAAAAAAAATGTATTTTAATAATCCCTCAATATTATCAACATTATAAAGCATAATTGAAGGCTTTTATTTCATCACTAAGAAAGTAAAGCATACTTTTAGTTATAAGTATTTCATCACTAAGAAAGTATAGCATACTTTAGATCTTGGTATTTCACTGCTAAGAAGGTATAGCATGCTTTTAGTTATTAGTATTGCATTGCTAAGAAAGTATAGCATATTTTTAGGTCTTATCATTTCATTGCTAGTAAAGTATAGCATATATTTGGTTCTTAATATTTCATTATACTACTTTTAGTTTTTAGTATATCATTGCTAAGAAAGTAAAGCATACTTTATGGCTTTAATTGTTCATTGCTAAAAAAAAGAATAGCATATTTTTAGGTCCTAGTTTAAATTGTTAAAAATTATTTTCTTTAATGCTTTCTTTTAGTTTTTTTTATATTTTATGGAAAGATTTTTCTATTTAATTCTAGCAAATAAATTAAAATGCTTTTTAATAAAACTATTTTCTTTTTTAATATTTTCCCTTTTTTGCTTTGTTGTACATTTAATTTACAAAGAGACCCCTTGGCATAAAAGTAAAATGAAATTTATACTCCAGAAAACCTTATAAAATTTTGTATTACAAAAGAGTTTTTTTTTATTTTTCCCCCAGACCTCCTCATCAACTGCATCTTTTTCTTAACCAGGGGGACTTTTTATAGTTTCTTTAAAAAAGTTTTTATGGTTTTCCTTTTTTTTTTGTTTTTTTCTTTTAATAATTTTTGCAATTGCACCCCAAGTCTTGTAACCAACAACCATCTTGTTATAATAGAAGTTATTAAATTTCATTATACTATTATAATAGTGGGTAATTTGCTTTTTGCAAACTTCCTTCCGTCGTCATCATAGTCCACATGTTGTTAAAAAGTGACTTGGTTTTTACGCCCCTCACTACCTTTACTTTAGTAATATATTTTCTTATATAAAATTTTCTATATATTTAAATACACTTATACATATGTATATCTTTATAAATTTATAAAATGTTCAATAAATTAATAAGCACTTTAGTTTTAATGTCTGTCTTTTTTGTCCGTCTGTATGTGTTTGTGTATAAGAAACTGTCCATTTAAGTTTACACATAGTAGTAGTAGTAGTGGGGGTAATAAGGAAATGGCGAATGTATGCTTTTTGTAAAGTTAAAACAATTTACCATTTTAGTAATAGTGTATGTATGTATATATGTATCTAAGTATTAGTTAGTGATAACAGAAAATTAAATAAATACATAGTTTTATGTTGCTTTTGTTGCATTTTCAAATAAACTTTGTTACTAATAATTAAAAAGTTTTAGTAATTGTATGTTTAATGAAATTAAATTTAAATGAAATAAGGAAAAAAAAATAAAAAAATAAAAACTCAAAATACAACATTGTTGCCTAAAAGTAGACTAACAATTTTTAATGTTTTTTCTAAGGGGAAGTTAAATTAGTTAGAGCAGCTGTAAAAATGAACTATAATAAATAACAGGTAGCAAGAACTAATAGTTTTAAATATTTTTATTTTAGAACAAAAAATTGTTGGAAGTAATATAAAAAAGAAAACTTTTTGATAGGTACTTATCACTTAATATTTTTAGCATTTTTTCACATTTGCTGTTAATTTAATTTAAATTAAATAAATAAAACAAATAATGGAGGGGAGGACCTCCATTATTATGCGTTTGTGCTGATGTTTGTAACATATAGAAAAAAATTATCAAACATCAACCTTAAAGTATAGCAATTGGCTCAGAGTCACTTTTTAAGTAATGTCCTAAGGTCCGTCCGCCTGGCTGCCTGATCCATGTAAATCTTGTGCCCAAAATACAAGTGGCAATTTTAAAGATAATTAAATAAAATTTGGCACGAAAGTCTCCTATGTCACAAGGATAAAGCCTTTTGAAATTCGTCATTATTTCACCTACCCCCATACAAATGTCCTCCCGGAATAGAGTTTTAACATTGAAGAATGTTAAAAAGTAATAATATTTTAATGAAATTCACTGCTAAGTAGTTGTGTGTAAGTATCTATCTTTGTACCAATTTTTTTTTTTTATAATCCAGGTCCCCAATTGACCATAGCTCCTATATATAAACACTTTTTTCGAACAAATAAGAATTTTGTTGGTTAAAACAACTTTATAAAATTAAATAAGAATCAGTCCATAATCCACCATAGCTCTCAATTGAACTTACTTCCGGGAATTGCTCTAAAATTCATAAAATCATCTAGATGGTAGTTCCAACTCATTTAATATTTGTAAGTATATTTTACATTTAGTAAAAGTCTACAATTTCACACATATGGGTTTTATGGTCAATGGTTATAGGATATCATATAGTCGGTCTTGATTTTTTATCTATTTTTTTTTTTTTTTTTTTTTTTTTTTTTTTTTTTTTTTTTTTTTTTTTTTTTTTGGAAACCATTTTACGGAGCTATCAGATTTGTAGCTTTAAAATTTCTTTTCATCTTTAACATACTTCAGGAGGTCAACTTTGACATCCTGTCACCCTATGATTCATGTTATCATAGGGTGACTCCTAGAAACATTTTCTGAAAACTTATGTTCTTCCCTTTAACTCTTTCATACATTTCAATTTGATTCCACCAGTCATTTAGTAAGTAGCTACAAATTTATTAACAAAAATTTGGATTGAGACCCACTGTTGAACATCCTAAATTACAGTGGTCGTCAAAAAAATAAAAATAATAATAATAAAAAATATAAAATATATATGTATGTATTTGAACATGCTTAACATGAATTGGTTTTCATTTTATTTCCATTAGGTCGGCGTAAATTTTTAATGATATTTTGCCCCTAATAAAGTCAAGTAGGGATTTTAATTTCAAACCTATTTGGTCATGCGAACATAACTGAATTCTAAGAAAATTCAAAAGGTACCACTAGAATTAGGAATAAGTATCACAAAGTTCCCCCTCTTCCATTATCAACCACATAGATCTAGACAACTTTAATTTCATGTTTCTAAATTCCATATTATAGAGAAATTTAAAAAAGTACCACTAAAAGTAAGAAAATGTACCACAAATCTTCTTTTCTCGATTTTCATCACACATATGTAAGATCTATAATATAAAAAATAAAAAAAGTGTCATTAAAAGAATAAGGAAAATACCACAAAGTTATACCTCATCAATTCTTCATTTCATTATTCTAGATTCAATATTAGAGAAAATTCAAAAAGTACCATTAGAAAAAGTAACACAATATCTCCTATTATTGATGCTCGTTCAGTTTGGACTAAATATGTTCAAGTTAATGTTTATAGATTTAATAGAATTAAAAATGTATTACTTTATTTCAATAAAATTTAATTTCCTGATTTTATCATCTTCTTGGTACTTTTTTTTACTCCCAGTGGATGTAACAAAACTGTTAATCCTATTAATTTTTAAATGGTTTAAATTCAATGTTAACAAATTTTATTGTTAAAAGCAAAAAAGTATTTTGTGGAAAAAGTACCAAAAAAAAAAAACAGATACGTTTTTTACTCCTTAAATNNAAAAAAAAAAAAAAAAAAAAAAAAACAAAAAGGCTACGTTTTTCACCCCTTAAATGTTTAAATTTCAAAAAAGTACTAAGTTTGTATTCTCCCAATTTTGATAAGATATTAATTTGATGCAAATTTTATTTCCATTTTTACTGGATTAAAAATGAAAAAGGTGCCAAAAGAAAGGTACCAAAATACAGTTTTACTCATTTTCTTCCTAAAACAGCAGAATTTCAAAAGAAAAGAAAAAATACCAGACACCTATACAATAATTTTTCAAATGAATAACGATAATTATGTTATATTTCTTGTATTTTGAATGTTTTGGAAGATAAAGAGTTCTTTGATTTTTGTGAATTTTCTAACGTTTAGGTCATTGATAGACACAAAGAGAGGATATAAAAATCGATTGGTCAAACTGTATTAAACTGAAATTAAAAAGTGAAAATTTCTTAAGATATTTGTATTGTAGATGTTTATTGTGAGCATATGAAAAGAGCTAATAATCTCTGTCCCTTAGTGCTATGGGTGCTTATCAATGGTTTAGAGGGTAAAAATGGGGTAAAAGCGGGTACTTTTAGAAAGCATATTTATCAGATTTTTACCCCGAAAAAATATAGGAAATATGAATATTTTTATATTTTATTTTTTTAATCAAAAAGATTTCAAAAGATTTTATTACAAAACAAATACGGATATTACTTGATTTTCATATTAAACAATTTTTCCTTCCTGAGAAAAAAATCATTTTATTATCTCTATTTAATTTAAAATATTTAACAAAAGACCTTTTGATTTTATTTAAATAAAAGTAAAAAAATAAAACAATGACATTATATCTTGTAATATTTAAAATTTAACCTTTCTATTAGCTTGTAAATAAATTCATATTAAATTCATTGTGTTGTTGTGTTTATAAAACAATAAGTAATAATTTTATTTTTGTAATAGATAACAGCAATAATAACGAAAAAGAAAAAAAAAAAAAAAATTCAAAGGAATTTCCGTTTGGCAGTGTGTTCTTTTTTATTTATTTATTTTTTTATTATACAGACAATACACAAACAAATGATTTTTTATGTTAGACTTCCGTTAGCCATACCTCAAACATAACCTACACATAAACAGAATTCAAACAAGGAAATACACATGCTGTGACAAAAACCACACATTCTGACATACACTCTTAGAGAGAAAAAAAAACAAGAAAACAGTGTGTTTTATATTCATATGTACACAAATAAAAATTAAAAAATAAAAATAAAAAAATCAATCCTTATTTATACAAGTGTATATTGGTGTAGCTTTTGTGGTGAATTGAAAAGAGTGAAATGAAAAAAAAGCTACACACTCATACAAATATTAAAGTAGACAAACGGAAATTCATACATACACACATACATAAATGAAAAAATATGACAAAAATATTTACACAAAAATACTTAAAAAATTGTACATAAATTTATATGCACAACTACAATTGTAGAAGGAAATGAAAAAAAGGCTATAAAAATAATAAATATAAAAATATTAATATTAATATTAAAAGGTTTGGTCCAGCTATTTTTAATACTTTTGGGGCTTTAGGGTTGAAAGTAACATTCAAATGTTTGACTAAAAATTTTTATTGAATTGAATAAAGCTACATTTCATATTTTAATAAAAAAAAAAAAAAACAGCAGCAAAAGAAATTACTCCATAACTTGTTCACATATTTATTTTCTTGTTTATTTAAACAATCCTATGAAAAAAAGGAAAATTCATAAAAAAATATAAATTGTTGTAAAACAAATACCAAAAATAAAAGTTTTAAATGAAAACATTTAATAACAATAGCAGACTACACGAATAAAATTAATTGTCAAACACTAAAAGTGGAGAAATATTTAAAATAAAAAATAAAAAAAAAACCAAAAACAAATGTTTTCAAATCACCAAGTTTAACATAAAAGACATAGAAATTCTGACCAATAAATTAAAACTAACTAAAATTAAAAAAAATTACTATTCGGCAAATACTCTTACAAAAAAATTGCCAAAGACAATATTTTTACCAAAAATATTAATTTTTCAATAAGTCGGTGTTCACATACAGCAATTTTTCTTGTCGCAATTCTGACTTTGTAGACGAGAAAGGTAAAGAGAATGTAAAAGTTTAGTATTTTCCTCTCCTCTATCTCCTATAAATTAAGAATAGCGGCAAGAAAAATAGCTGCGTGTAAACCCGGCCTAAATCTGAAAATTTTCACTAAAAATATTTTTACTATTTTAATTTCACAAATTTTTTTTTTTTTAATTTTTCGCTAATAGTTAAAATTTTTATCAAAAATTTTAAATTATTTCGGTTATAGTTCAGTTCTTCTTCTGTTTTAGTTCAGCTCTAAGTCAGTTGTCTTTCATTTCTAGGTCAGTTGTAGTTCAGTTCTAGTTCAGTAACTGTAGTTCAATTCTAGCTCAGTTCATGTTTAGTTTCTAATTCAGTTATAGTTCAGTTCTTCTTCTGTTTTAGTTCAGTTCTAGTTC
>MINK01191457.1:0-12106 GCA_001735545.1 Phormia regina | reverse complement strand
AAATTTTGACCGATATCTCAGTTATTGTTGATTTCTTAGAAAATCCGATAACAAAAACGACTTTTAAAGGAAAGTTTAGTTTTTTTTTTTTGTGTTATTTTGGTTATATATATGCCGATTTTTATTAGCGTTCTCTTAATCAATATTCCCTACAATTTGATGTATAAAACATTAACTGAGCCTTCATCGTATTTGGTCAGTTAAGGGAACAATTTTCACTTCTTTTGCTTATGAATACAAGGATTGCACGTGTAGTTTCATGTAAAAATATCAAAAACAATGTTTTTCTATAAATATTTGGAGGTGTCTATATATTATGTCCCTCTTGAGGACATAATAAATCAGTTTCAATATAACACCTTTCTGCTATTCTTTTGTTAATTTTTTCCTTTAAACTTTTTGAAAAGTCGTTGTATTTTAAAGCTCGCAATTTTTAGCAATTAGTGCACACAAAAAAATAAATTTCAAATTCAATTATTAAATTCTTAAACTCAATTATATTTNNAATGATGATAAAACTGGGCATAACGATCATGATAATCAGTGTACCAAACACAATCTATTCATTTGATAAGAGCATCGAACTAAAAATGCTTACAATATGCTACTGGGTCTAGCTTTCGATGGACAATACTTTGAATAATAGACATATTTATATATTTCACGGACATTGTTTGCTGACTTAAAAAATTCAGGAATAAAAAATGCATTATTCAATACTTACATATTATTTGAGCACATAATATATAACTTGGTGTCTTAAGGTATTTCCAAATCATCTGAAAGATAGATTTCTATCGTTATTTGGAAAATCATAAAGAAATAGGTGATAACTTACCTCCAAACGTTTCAAATGTTATTTATATTTCTTTGTTTTTCTCATTTTTGTAATTTTATTTTTATAATTTAATTGAAATTGTCAAAACATAAAAAATTGTTTTTGTTTTGCGTCTTGGATTTAAAATTATTTTCAACCAATAAACTAAATTGTTAAATTCAAATATTTTATTTTATAAAATTTAATATAAATTCAAATAATGATTTATTCAAAAATATTTTAGGCATAATTCTTTCTGTGTGGAGATAAGTGAATTTATATATTAAACTATTCAAGGAAAAAATCACATTTTTATGTCAGATGTACACAACTATGAGTCCCTTTAGCTCCGGGGTCAGATCGGCCCTCATTCCAAAATTGACATTGTACACTCCTCTGCTATGCCAATACTATACATTACATACAAATCAGCTAATACAATCAGCTAATCAGAAGTTACAGATTTTTTTCGAAAAAATTTAGATTCTGCCCCACTGTGCACTCTTATTCATTAATATTAAAGTGAAAATATTATTATCATTCCTCCAACTCTACCTTGAAAAAATTATAACTAAATGTGAAAACATGAAAGCATACTTTAAGGCGCAAATTTTATTTTTTGTTGGTAAAGTGGTGAAGGGTATAAAAGATTCGTCACAGCCAAATATAGCGCTTTAATAAACGTTTGATATTATTTTGTCTTATTATTTTTTTTTTTTAAAAAGATGTGTGTAAAATTTTACGTTTGGAATGAGGATCATTTATACATCACAGAAGCGCAGCTTTGCAACTCACATTAGTCTAACACTGTCACAGAAAATTATTAATTCCTAGGCAAATTTTTGCAATTTCAACAATTTTTATTTCAAATAAATTTTTGTGAATTCTTTCTCCTTATATAGCCTAGCATTTTTAACCGATTTTATTGCTGTTTTTTTTGTAATTAAAATAATATAATCGCCTCTAAAAATAAACGATCTTGAAATTGAACTTTTTTAAATTTACAACTTTTAATAAGAGATCAAAAAAAAAAATCGAAGTGTAAAAATTAAAATATTGATATCACTTTCCCCTAATTTAAGCGCCATTTTCGAGCTTTTCACCCCAATGTGTATTTTGATTGTTTACATAATATATATTTTTTAGAAAAATTTCACTTAATAAACATCTGGATTTTGGTTAGAAAGGAATTTTTTGGTTTGAGTAACTAACAAACGTAAACAATTACAAACATTCTCTAAAAAAAAACCCGTCTGACATATTAGTAACTCATATTGGTTTTCAAAAAATTAGTTAATTGTTTACTAGTCTTACCACATTTCTGGCGCCTAAATCAAACATTTAAAATTGTTTTTGTTTTTTTTTTTTAAATATGCAAATTTAATGTTTTGTTTTTGTTATGATCACGTCACAAATAAATGAGTATTATTTTGTTTTTAGTATATTATATCATTAGGCAAAAAAAAAAAATAAATAAATAAATAAAAAAAAACAAAAACAATAAAAAGAGGAATCTTAACCTTTCACAAAAATCTGTTAATCCATCCATTCATATCTTTTTAGGTGTTCAGTGGTAAAAACCCCCAAAGTGCAAAAAAATAAAAAGTTGTTTTCTTTTTGTGTTAAAAGTTTCTTTTGAATAAAGATAAATATTTTTGTTTTATTTTATTTTAATTTCATTTCATTTTGTTTTTTTTTTTTTTAAATATGTTAATTACATTTTTTTTTAACTAAATATGTGATGTTTCTAACAAATTTTCTTATGTAGAAATAAATTTTAAATATTTTCGAAATGAAGCTTAGAATAATTTAAATAAATAATACATTTAAATGCTTATAAAATAATAATTAATTAAAAATAAAATAAAAAAGAATTTTGTTTAAAAGTTGAATTCTCGCATAAACAAATATCACAACCAAATTGAAAGGGAATTTTTTTTTAGAATTTAAATATAAAAATGATTTAATGGGCCTAAAAAAGCGGCCTGTATTTTTCTAATAATTTTGGGAATGTTTAACTATTTTTCTTAAAAAAAAATAGTAAAATTCTTTTATAAGAAAAAATATAATAAAAAAAAACTTACAAACTATAATAACTAAAAAGCTTAACTAAAATATTTCTTTTTTTTTTTTTATAAAAAAAAAAATAAAGCTATAAGTTTCAGTCAGTCAAATTTGAGATAAATTGTTGTTTAGATGTCACTGGCATCAGCAGCAACATCCTTTGCTTAAAAACTAACACAGCCATTTGCTAGGATTTGGAATTAAAAGGAAGAGGGTGGGTATGAGGTTTCAGGAAATCTTATTGCACTTAAATGCTTAAATGGCATTTGAGTGAAATTGGGGTTTTTGTTGATTTTGACTGTGTTTTTGTTGCTGCTTTTGCTGTGTCTGCTGACTGTTACCAATTTTAGCATCAATCCAATCCAAATAATGTGTTACACGAGTAAAACCACCAGGAATATTAGTTTCACAACCATCGGCAGGACCAAAACTAGTAATACCCACTACAACTTGAGTACCCTTTAATACCAAAGGGCCACCTGAATCACCCGAACAAACGGTTTCATCTTTTAAGCCTTTGGCACACAAGACACCATCAGTGATGACATCAAATTCATTAGAGCATTCAGCATTTGAGATGACTCGAAGTTCGGTATATTGCATGGGATCTGAATTTCTAGTTTCACCAGCAGCACCCCAACCTGTGGCCACTACTCTAGAGCCAGTAAATTGATCGGCTTTCATGCGATAGGGCAAAGTAGCGGGTTTAATACGTGAGGTAAATTGCACATCCTCAGGTAATTTAACCAAGGCTATATCATTAGCTGCTGTTACAGGATTAAATCTTTCATGTACTATATATTTATTACTTCTCAATACCACTTTGCCAGATTCCAAAGATTCGTCTACGCTTTTGGTACCCAAATAAACATCAAAATGTGTTACACCCATAGTGCAATGGCCGGCTGTTAAAATCCATCTATTATTCAATAAAGTGCCACCACACAATATACGTTTACGCCATAACTGTTTGCCAATTAACATGACCTGATAAGGGAACTTTTCAATGCGTCCCAATTTTGATTGTCCTATAGCATAGGAATCTGTTACATTTATCATATTTAAAACAAATAAAGCCACGCAGGCCACTAATAAAGTTCTTAAGCCAAACATTTTTTCCGTTATATTTTTTATTATTATTTTTTTTTAATCAAACTTTTATTTTTCTTTATCTCAATCAAACACTTTTTAATGTATCTTTTTTATTGTTTGTTGTTGTTGTTGTTTTTTTAAATCTCTTTGCTTGTTTGTGCAAATAATTCTTATTACTTTGTATTTATTAAATTAATAAATAATTTCTTTTAAATGTTTCTTTCTTTATAAATTTTGTCTTTTTTTTTTCAAATTTGAATTTTTTGTTCAATGTGTTCTTCACTATTCAAACTCCCGTTTAAATCTAAACCCATTCTAACTGAGCACTGAAATTTTATTTCGAAACTTGGCTCACTCTCTGCAAAAATAAATCGCTTTGCCGGTCTGCTCTTTTTTCGCCAAACAAGTTATTAGAAAAAAAAATATACAAATAATTTTGTAAAAAAAACACACACACATTTCAAAAACAAGATTTGTTTTTTGCTCTTAATTTCAGTATTTGGACTTTTGGGAATTTCATGTTTTGACGATGAGTATTTTGGCTAATTTCGTTGTATTTGCAAACCATTTCTAACAAAAAAACGAAAAACAAGAGAAACAAATTGTTTTCGTTGAAAAAAAAAACTTTGCCGTTGTTTTTATTGATAACAAAACACCTTGAATGTTTAGCTGGGGTGGCTGGCTGCTTGATGGATGAATCTTAGCAGTAACTGTTATCACTACGTATAATAAATGATGTTTTTTGAAATTAAGGTGACCAGAGGTCAAATTTGAATCAAAAGAAATCTAGGTACTTAAATTATTTTTTTTTTTTTATTTTAAGAAAATCAAATTGGGTCGGAAATAAGTTAATCGTAAAAATTTCTTTTAAATTTTATTTTGTATATAAACTTGTGACCCAAATTGATTAAAAAATAATACTGGATTTTTTAATAAGATTTAAAAAAAAAAAAAAAATAGGGGACTCTTAAAATGAAATTAAACTTGACTACTATTTATGGCATAAAATAAACACTATAATATGTATCTAAAGAACTTAATTTAACTATTAATAGATTTTACTACATACGATTAGAATTTTACATCAATTACCCGAAATAAATTTCAATTTATAAAAATCAAAGAGTAAATCTTATATATATTCGACTTCATAATAACAGTCGACAAAGCAGGAAATTTTTTTAAAAATTTAAAATTGACTTGTATAAAAACCTATTACAGCAGCTCTTTTTGCCAATTTAAAAATTTTGCCGTATAAACCGAGAAAAATATTTTTATTTGCAAGTTAATAACTCACTAAAAGTGATCGTGATTAGCAGGGAAACCAAGATATGCAATTGTTTTTTCTTGGACGTTGAATGAAGCTATTGATAAAATATTTATTCGTTTCATAACAAATAAATCATTTTGGCATAGATTTGTTAGCGCATATTTTACCCTCAACGGCATATTTTTTGTATTTAGCAACTTTTAATGCATATTTATAGCATATTTTGTTATTAAGGTATATTTCATGCTTATCGAGCTTGATTAAGAATAATTTGTTATCTCACGAACTGTTTTTCAAATTTAATTTTATAAAAAATAAGAAAACAAAAAAAAAAATTTAATAATTTTGAAAATTAACTTTAATGGATATCATTTTATTTATTCAAAAATAAAATGATATCCATTAAAGTTAATTTTCTAAATTGGTATCAACAGGATTGAAGATTATGATTGAAGTTTATGTTGTAAAAACAATATATTTTAATGAAAACCTATCGAGCCGTAATCGTAAAAAGTAAACAAAACTTTACATTTTTGTGATTTTTTGCACATTCCCTGCAAAAAAGCGATCAGGAGCTTCCAAAAAAGAATTGCTGCTCTACTTCAAGAAGTATTAAAGAAGAACATCCTACCTGTTAAATTCATAACTTTTACAGCTCTTTTTTAGTTTTCTCTTTGCTGGGTTGTTATATGTATGAAATTGTCAGTTACGATAAAAATGCTTTCGCTATATGTCTGAAATGACATTTGTTACGTTGAAGTAATTTTGAAAGATGTTTTAAATTATAGATTTTTATAAAAATATACTATATTTTGGCGGACAGGGATCAATACTATAATTTTGATAAAAAAAATTATAAAAAAAATCATTGTTTTTTATTTTTCGCTTTTTAGTGCATATATGATGCGTATAAAACTCATTTTTTAGAACATTTTGGGGTTTCCGTGGTGATTAGTGAATCTAATTGAAAATAAAGCTTATGTCGTTGCCGTTCAAAGAATTTTCGATGGTAATAGTTGTATTTGTTTTATCTGAGACGACAAATAACGGAATATAGTATAAATTCAATAATTCTGATTTTTTTTAAACAGTATAGATACACGTCTATATTGGTTATTTAATATTATCATTTATCATTATTTTGCACTTAGGCTGTTTATCACGTTATCATCATTAATGCATCAGGTTAAGTTTTCGTAACAAGTAATCGCCGTCGTTTTTAATATAATATATAATATAGTTGGTTTGTCCTATAAACTTATTTCAACTCAAAGTCCCAGCATTTAGTCAAAGATTGTATTTACAACAATTTCATTATTATGTACTTACAGATGTCAATTGTACATACATGTCATAACTAACAAAAACTATACAAAACATAGATATAGCTCGGGTTCACACACAGCAATTTTTCTTGTCGCAATTCTGTGTTTATAGGAGAGAGAGGAGAAGGGAATACTAAACTTTTACATTCTCTTTACCTCTCTCGTCTACAAAGTCAGAATTGCGACAAGAAAAATTGCTGTGTGTGAACCCCGACATACATTCAACAATTAAATTTCTATAAAAATATGTTTTCTTTTAAAAATTAAAATTTTATTTTGAATTGTAGAATATTCAACTAAACATTTGATAATATGAATCGTTTCTTATGTATCTTTAATAGTATAAAACGAGAGAAGAGGGTATAGTCGGTCAAGACCTACACCATTGCCTTTGTGTACCAATTATGGACCTATACTTATATTAAGTGGAAAATAAAAACATACTATTACAGAATATTACGTCGATACTAAGATTCACATGTATTTATACACTTTTTGGTGATTCCCCAAATTGGGTCTTATATGGGATATATAAATGTTATATGTGTCGAATATTAAATTAATATTAACATTTTTATGGGATTTATGCACGTTAACGTGATTTTCGAAAGAGTGGTTCATATGGGAGCTATGGTAAATTATGGACCGATCTTGATGAAATTTAGCACATAGATTTATGCTTACATAAAACTTATTTATGTTAAATTTCATTAAAATATTTCAATTTTTAATTTATACATTTGTATGGGGCTAAAATAATGGGCCGATCATGACCAATGACCATGGACAGCCAGCCAACCAGACGAACGGACATCGTTAAATCGACTCAAAAAGTGATTCTGATTCTGAGAACGGTATACTTTAAGGTGGGTGTAGGAATTTTTTTCTCTGTGTTACAATATTTGCACAAACACATATTACCCCAACTACCTATGGTGGTGTAGGGTATAAACTTCCTATCCCTGGTTGTAATTGATCATTCCCATACAGAGTAAATCATCCATTTCTGCATCCAGATCATATAACAGTCTTTTGTTTTATAAAAACAATTTTTGTTAAGAATATTAAATTGTTTATGTTTTAATTAAATTATTTGAATTATTTTCTTAATAAATTCTAGTTGCCTTAAATATATTTCTTATCACCTGGTTACCCTAACACTTGCACTGACTCACAATGAATTAAATGCGAAATACTACACAATAATTGTTATTTTTTTATGTTTGTACACAAAGTCCAGTAAACGGATATTAAAATTTAAATGATCTAATTGGCGCCTTAACTAGAATTAAATTTCCGAAAATTCAATTTTTAATCATAATAAAAACTAAATTAATTAATACAAACATACCAAAACATACATAATCTACATATGAACCAGAAAATATTTATTCAAAAAAATAATAATAACAATAATAACAATAAAATTCTAACTAATATTCTTAGTAAATGGGGATTCTTTAATAAACAATAACAAAATAACTCATCATCAACAAAAACAAATTCTTAAAACAGTAGATAGATGGCGTCTCTAAAAGAATGCGTTTGACGTCAATCTTTATGTTATAGTTATATACATACATATGTATATATATATACATACATATGTACATCAATATGATTCTTAATATGTGTATCTGTCTATAACTAACAAAAATATTTGTAAATATATGTATAATTGTGTGTGCACAGTGACAACTATAGCAATACTTTGTTGTATTTAAGTATTTAAGAAGTGAGTGGTTAGAATGAGTGAAATTAAACTGTCGAATATTTTAGCCAAAAACATAAAACTGGAATTGACAGCAGACTGGAGCCAAACATTTTAAATATATTCTAAACTTAATTCTAAGCCACAGACAGACAAACAGACGGACGGACATACCTACGAACACTATTATAATTTGCATAATATTTATTTATTTTTTTTTTTATTTTTTTATAAAAAATAAAAAAATATTAAGAAAATTAATAAAACTTTATTTAATAGGAATTTAGAGAGTGAAGAAACTAGTTGTGTGTTTTCAAGCGAATAAACTATTTAGAATAAAAAACATACATATGTGTTGTGTCGAAATAAAATCAATTTTATATTAATTTTCTAAACACTTTTAGTATGAGTTAAAATTAAGGAAATAATTTGTTTTAAATACTGATATTGTCTAATCTCTAAAAGTGATTAAATAGTTTTGAATTTTAATGTGGACAAAAGGTTGAAGAAGAAGAAATCATTTTATTTGATTTTAATTAAATTTTGTCTGGATTAAGTAATTTCAAATTAAAGCAAAAAAATTTATTGGACTTTATAATTTTTTTTTTTTAAGGTTAAAGATCTGTTTGGTAATAATTGGTAATAGACAGAAGATAAGATTATTTAAATTTAATTGCACATAAAAAGTTGTTAAAGAAATAACCTCAGCTACCTGTAAATTTTTTATAAATTTAGTCTGCTGCCGGGGATTCACCATCCGTTAAATTTGTTTGGAATTTTGTTTTTATAACTTTATTATTAAGAATTACTTTGTATCCCAATATTCACTTCATACTATATTAGGCGATTCTTTGGAAACATCTTATTTTCCGCACTTTTGTATTCCTGAGAGGGGAAGCAAAAATTATCGGTAAATTGGTATTTCTTGATAAAAAAAATATCTTAATTTAATGACTGAAGACTAGGGATATCAAAACAGACAAAAAATAGACATTTTCGAATTTGATATCTGTGATTTCAATGAAATTTCCCAAAGATATTAAGTGTTGCAAATCTTACCCAATTGACAATTTTTCTGAGTAAAGAATTCTTCACACTTTATTGCTCATAACTTCTAAAATATACGTTATAAAATTCTTATTTTTAGTTCATTTAATAGGACAACTAAAACATTTATATACTTCGAAAGTTCAAATGTCAAAATTGATAATAAAAGGATTAAGAATTAATATCTCAAAAAACGGTATTTAAAAAAAATAATAATAAATATACAGATAATGAAACTCGTTTATATATTTGTGTCAAATTTCAAGTTGGAGCCTCTATTGGTTTAGGATTTATGAAGCATGTGTATTTAAGAAGTTGTTAGAAGTTAATTAAGAAATCATTTTACAATTTTTTCATTTCATAGCCATTGCTTGTAGTGAATTTTATTGAAATCGGGGATGTCAAATCCGATTGCTGTCCGTTTTGACATGCTGGCTGAGGGAAAAGAGGAAATTTCTTTCCCCAAATTAAAAATGATTACTGAAAGATCTGTATTAAATCATTCAATTGTTTGGTTATCAAATTTCGTTAACGATATTGTTTTAAAATAAAGTTGAAGGAATGATAATTAATACAGAGCATAAAAATAAATTTTAGTAACAATAAAGAACCATGTATAACAGACATATTTAAATTTTTTAAATTCATCTTTTTTGTTCTGCATCAACATCGAAAAATATTTGAAAGGCGGTCCCATATGAGAGTAAAATAAATATGATATCATTTGTGTGCCTGCTTAATATAAACACCGAACACCATTAGTGAATTCCAATACATTACAAATTTTATCAACTGTTCGTTAATAAAATTTTACAGAATTTCTTATATATTGTTAGCAATTAAAAATTTGCGAAACATTTTTCCAAAAAACTAAACTAAAACATAATCACGAGATCACTATAATACAAATAATCCCCTATTTTTATAACACAAACGAAAAATTTGTCTCGTCTAAATGTATGGAAAACAACAAATAAATTTGAAATTTATTCCTTCGAGTGATTTAAAAACTGCATTTTCGAGTTATTTGATTATTCGAACAATGAAAAAGTCGATAACGAAACAGGAATGTTGGGCTGGTTCTAAGCCTGAATTTATTTAAAAAAAAAATCCACATATGTTAATCATACTATAAGGATTTTATTTAAAACTCTCAACTTTGAGGGTATGATTTTTAAAATCAACAAACTACACTATTTTAAAAACCAATTATATTAACACTCCAATTATTTTGTTTTCAATGAACTAGAAAGCAGGATATCCAGGATCAATACAATAAAGTGTATTGGTATTATGTGGTCGTATTGAAAGATCGTAAAATTCATTCATTAAAACAATTTTTATAAGGCAAAAGAGTAATAGGATTAAAAGGAAGAAGTAAAATGGCATTAGGAAATATAAAAAAATGCGATCTTCTTCTGAGGAAACTCGATATAAATCTTTGGTGGCTGCAAACTTTTCACCATATCATTTTACGGGGATTATCTATCTAATTAAAATTTTTTTAGGGAATTCAATTTTTGTCTAATGAATAAGGCTGCATGCTGTCTTTGGGCCATCTTTATATTGAGCACATTTACATATTTCCTTAAAAAGCTTTTCTTGATCATAAAAATTTTATAAATTAAAATATTTGGGAGAAATAATGAGTATTACTTTTTTCCTCAATTTTTTTTATTTTTTCATAGCAACAGCTGATATCAATGCCAAAGTTTGGATATTTTGTTGAAAGTTTGTTTTAAAAGTTTATGGCTAATTTTGTAATTTTGCTTTAATGTAGCTCATTCAAATATATATTTTCCTTATTAACCAGCTAACCAGGTGAACATAATTTTTTACTCTTATATGTTAATCACTTAAAAACTTGTATTTTTTAATAAAGTTTGAAAAAAGTCGCTGCCAAATGTTTGATATTTTTTCTTTATTTTTTTGTGCGGATTTGCATATTAAAATTATTCATTCTGGAATTTTTTTTTTTTGCATAATTTTGCATTGTCATTAGGGCATCCCTTGACAACATATTAACATGTCTGATTGAAACCAAATAAATATGAAATATTATTCAATCGGTTTAAAGTCCAAAAAAAGGTAACGTTTCAGACTTTGAGCTTAAGTTTAAGATGTTAGTGTGTGATAAAAGTAAACGAATAGTAAATTCGCATTCAGCATTTAAATTTATATTAAATGCATTTAAAAAAATATTCTTATTATTTCATAAGTTTTTTCCTTTCGATCCTAAATGATAATGTTATAATTTAAATATCAGTAATATAAATATCTGAGTAGAAAAAAAATTAAAAATATTTTAGCTCTACAATGTACATATATAAATCATTATTTTAAAGTGTTATAAATAAATAAATAAATAAATAATAATTATTTCATGTGAAAAAAATGGTATTTTAATGAAAAATATATATGATCACAGACTGACGTTCTTTTTCCAATATTGGAGTTTAAGAAATTACATCAAGTATTAAGTTTCTTATGATCTCAAGTGAAAAACTGAATTGTTAGGTCTAAAACCATAGCTGTTAGCACCTAATTCTATTAATATTTAATATCATAATTATATTATGTTCTTAAATACTAAAAAAAAAATAACAACCCAACAAAAAAAGAACTGAAGAACATTGTGTTGTCATTGGAAGGAAGTACTTAGTGGTGAAAAAGAGCTGCAGAAGTTCTTTTTTGTAACCCATGTTTGTCATTGGTAAAATGTTATTCTTTATTACTTATTTTTCATTCATTTTGAAGTACTTCCCTTAAAACAATGTTTA
>MINK01191456.1:0-11419 GCA_001735545.1 Phormia regina | reverse complement strand
GTTCTTCTAATGGTACTTTTTGAATTTTCTATAGTTATGAACCTAGAAACATGAAAAAAGGGGACTTTGTGGTGCTTTTTGTTATTTTAATTTTACTTTTTTGAAATTTCTATAATTATGAACTTAGAAACATGAATTTTGGGATATGTGGTCCTTAGTTAATGCGAATTCCTGTGGGAAATTTGTGGTACTTTTTTGTTCTTCTAATGGTACTTTTTAAATTTCCTGTAATATTTGCCTAGAAACATGAAATTAAATATATATGGTCCTATATGGGAAAAAATTCACAAAAGCGGTATTTATGGTACTTTTCTGTTCTTCTAATGGTACTTTTTGATTTTTTTTATAATTAAAAATTAACCTTTTTGTTCTGATGGTATTTGTTGAATTTTCTATAATTTTTAATTTAGATACATGGTCCTAAGTTAATGAAAATTCTTTAGGGGACATTGTCGTATTTTTTCGTTCATATGATGGTTTATTATATATTTTTGAAGAATTTCGAAATCAGTGTCCATGTCATTTTGAAAAATCCTAATCCAAAATGGAAAAATTACTCAAAATAATGCTTTAAAGAATTTTAGGAGAGAGAAAAAGACGATATATAAAAAAATTATCTAATATCCTCTTTGAAGTATTTCTGGCGACTTGAAATCACTTTTAAAGTTACTATAAAGATGTCTGTCCGTCCGTCTGGCTGTAAACCTTGTGAACAAAGTACAGGTCGAAGATAATGAATTTGGCTAGAAGAGGCCAAGTTTCTATTAGATTTTAAGCAAAATATAAACGATTTATGAAAGTATTTGGTTTCTATGAAAATATTACAATATGGAGATTAAAATTTTATAGAAAAAGTTCATGAAATGTAACCTGATGGCAAAATTTTTTGATTCGAAATTTGAAATTGAAATTTTTTTGATAAGGTCAATAATATAATAAAATTTAAACGAATAGTGATGTTTTATTGAATTTTCAGTAAAGTATGTAAAATATTGCTTTAAAATCAGAAAATTAAAAAACTCCCACTTTTTTACATTAAAATACCCAAAATCGCAATCTTTATAAAAATTTTTTAACAAATTTACTTTTTTATTAAAATGATTACCTTGTCTTTGTGAGGGGTGTCTGTAAGAAATAAATTTTAAGCTATTTACCTTATTTATAGAGCAATATAATTAATATAATTTTAAGTCGATATCAGCTTTACAATTTGGGAACTTAACAAAAAAATTTTAGCAAATTTATAAAATTTACAAAATTTGAATGAGAATTAAGGGCAGACTTTTGCCCTAAGCTCCTCCAGATTTAATTTAGATATATTTAAATTAAGATTATTTTTGAAAACATTAAATCAATTATAAAGCTCTGGAACAAAAAAATAATTTTATAAGTGAATAAATATTGCCACGTTTTCGGAGGAGAAACCAAAAAATTTTAAATTTGTTTAAAGTTTCAACTTCAGATTAATATAACTGTTTAATGGATCCATATATTTATATGATTTTGGTGGCAATATTATTTAGAATTTTGAGACAAGTCTAACTAATATATTAAAAAAAAAATAGGGGTAATATTAAACTCACTAACTTTAAAACCAAAAAACGAGGCTAGAAATGAGTTAAAAAATTATTTCAACCTGAATATCTCTTAAACTAAAAGAGATAATGTACACTTATAAAATTGTAAAATTTTTATAGGAATTTATAAAAACTATTTACATCTAAAATATCTTTTCTGTCACATTAAACATACATTTTTGGCGATTTAAAAAAACATACCCAAAAGGGCCAACTTTGGAGCGGCCCCAACTACTTCCCTAAACCGCTAAGAATCTGAACTTCTCCAATTGAACTCTTAAACATTTCAGCTCTAACTGTGTGAAATTTTATCCAATTATTTTTAACAGTTTAAAAGTTACAGAATTGTTTACAATAAAGCCAGTTTGAAACCATTGTGCGATATTATAAGATTAATAAAATCCATATTATCGGTTGCTCTGCCTTAAAAAAAATAATAATTGATTTCTTTTCATGTTAAACTTCACTTTAAAGCCTTAAAATTCGCTTGTACATACTTATGTTTGTCAAACCATCATTCATATGATATTTATGTTATTTTGCGAATATTTATGAGTTAAATAAAAGTGACAAAAATGACAAAACATTGATTTCAGCAACAATAAAACAAATAAAACATCTCCATAAGAAATACAACTTTAACACTTTGTTTTTATATTTATTTTACAATTTTTTTTCCTTTTTTTTACTGTAATGTAATTTTTTTTTGTTGCAGTTTTTTTTTTTCTATAACAAAACAATACAATTTTATTTCTTTATATTATTTTCTACACTCATGTAACTTGTATTTTACTTGTACTTTATATTCAAGGTAATAATTTTACTTTTTAACTACATTCATTTATACAAACTATTGTTTATGAGGTTGTCTTGTGTTGTCTTCTTTTGTTTTTATTTATTTTTTTTTTTAATATTTTTTGCGAAAAAAAAAAATTATTTGTTTTATATGAATGAATATAAATATGTATATGATGGTTTGTATATGAATGTTTATTATTATATCAATGTAAATAGTAATGTATGTAGGTATAGGGAACCCCCTACATTTTATAATTTTTGAAAAAGGTGCAACTTTACGAGGATCAGAAGCTTAAAGGACTACAGAGGAAAACTTTATTGTAATATTATATAAAGAATATAAATTTCATTCATTACACTGGGATCTACTGAAAGCAGGTTACTTTAGTTATTGAAGCATATCTTGAAAACGTCTTATCCGATTTTATTAAATAAATATTTAAAAATATTCATTAAAATTATCTTTAAGTCATTCTTACATTTTACGTTTAACAGTTAAGGAGATAAAAAAATTATTTTTTTTTTAAATCATAAAAATTCGAAATTGTTAAAAATGAAAGCATTTATTCTTTAATCATAAAGTTGGATGTTTTGTAAATAAAACAAGATATATTTTATTACAATCCAAGCTTAAAATTTGGTGGTTTTTACAAAATTAGTGAAAATACTCATTTGCAAACAGGTTGCTCAATATGTTAAGTCATAGCTCCGATTTAATTAAAAGGTATATGAAAAAATTTAAATTAAAATTATTTTCAAGTTATTTATATATCACTTTTTAATACGATCAATACTTAAGGAGATATTAAGCCTATTTCTGAAAAAAATTAAATTAAATATATAAAAAAAATTCAAACATTTTTTTTCAAAAAATCGTAAAAATTCGAAGTTGTCAAGAATTAAAATATTTATTATTTAATCATAAACATAAACTTGTTGTTAATACAATAAGACATATTTTATTAAAATATAGACATAAATTTTTATTTTATTCAGAAATAAGTGAAAATACTTATCTACAAGCAAGTTGCTCTATATATTGAAGTATATCTCGAAAACAACTTATCTAATTTTAGTAAAAAATATATTTAAAAATTTAAATTAAAATCATCTTCAAGTTATTCTTATATCACTTTTTCATACGATCAATAGTTAAGGAGATATAAACCCTATTTTGTGAAAAAAAGAAAAATAATTGAAATTAAAATTGCAATTTTTTTTCCTTATTTCAAAAAATCATAAAAATTCGAAATTTTCAAGAATAAAAATATTTATTCTTCTATTACAAAGTTGGATTTGATGCAGATAAAATGAGATATATTTCTTTAAAATCCAAGCATAAATTTTGATTTTATTCACAAATTAGTGAAAATACTCATTTCCAAGCAGGTTTCTCTATATGTTGGGTCATATCTCAAAAATGACTTATCTGACTTTATTAAAAGATTTATTAAAAAATTCTTATTAAAATTGGCTCCAACTCAGTCTTATATCATCGCTTAATACGATCAACAGTTTAGAAGATATTAAGCCTATTTTCTGGAAGATAATTTAAATTTAAAAAAAAAAAACAATTTTTTTTTTTTTTTTTCAAAAAATCATAAAAATTCTAAGTTGTAAAAATTAAAATATCTTTCCTTTAACCATAAAGTTAAATATCTTGCAAAAAATAAAATAATAATAATAAGATATATATCATGGAAATCTAATCATAGTCGGTGTTCACACACAGCAATTTTCCCTACCGCAATTTTGACTTTGTAGACGAGAGAGGTAAAGAGAATGTAAAACTTTAGTATTCTGTTCTCCTCTCTCTCCTCTAAACACATAATTGCGGCAAGAAAAGTTACTGTGTGTAAACCCGGGCATACATTTTGATTTTATAAATTAGTGAAAATACTAAGCATAACTTTATTCACAAATTAGTGAAAATATTCAATAACAAATTGTTTAATGAATTCATACCTTAAGCTTCTGTCTGTAGATTCAATATTATTACAATAACATACCGCAGTAATAATACTTAACTGTTTTTATACACTTTTTTGTTTTAAAATTTACAAGGGTTTTTTTTTTTTGTATTTTACACACACTTCTATAGTTTTTTGAATTTTTTTATTTTAAATTTTATTTCCCTTCTGGTGTAGATTTCATAGCAAAACAAAAAAATAAATAAACATTTTTGTGGTAATATTTTTTTTTACAACAGAGTAATTTTTATATTTTAATATAAATATAACTTTATAACGTCATAAACGAATACAATGCAATACTCTATGCCAAATGTATTTGTGCATCTCTATAATACTTATATCCATGTAGTATTTTGTTTGTTTTTTTATTATTTTCTACATTACCCGTCAGGTGTGAGTGTGCCATATTTGTAATCGATATATTTTTCTTTTGCAAAGAAAAAGTTATAAAAGTTATAATACAAATACACGAGTGTAAATAACTGAGTCTTTATTATGAGTTTGAATATAACTGTCTTTGTCTATAAAAAAAATCATACATCTATTGTTTACCTTACAGCAGTCGTATAAAGATTATTATATTTATGCATTTTATTTATATGAATTTACTTTACTCAAAGTGTAACGAAGTATGATTTTAAAAGTATGTAATTTTTAATGTCTTTTGTACGTGTTTTATAGTTAGAGAAGATATATAAAAATAAAATGATGCAAGTGTAAAAAAAAGTAAACAATGTTAATGTTACTTTACATAGACCTTATAGAAGATTTAATTATGCAAATTATTTAATTAAAAAGTTTTAGTAATGAATAAGAATTTAAATAAAATATTAACAATTATATACAATATTTAAGAAGTGTCCTTTTCTTTAACTCCTGATGTTAAATTTCACATAGTTTTAAAAATAAATATTTTTTACCTCAAAACTGAATTGCAAATAAATTCCTTTTTGAATAAAAAAATAAAAAAAAAAAAAATAATTTTTTACAAAAATTATAATTGTTTACATAAAGTATACATGATGTGAATTATTCCGATAATATATTTTAAATTTTTATATAATTTTTTAAATAATTTTTAATAAATGTATAATAAAGTTATTTTACTTCTATTACTTTCTAAATATTAATTTGATTTCATTTTTTTATTAGGTAAACAATGTGCATTTTCTATGTAAATTTAGATTTTTACTTTAATATTCCCTAAAATTTCAAGCTTAACAATAGTATTGACTGATCTTTTTAATAAGATTTAATACATTGTTTTCTCTACAATTTGACATAAAGTAAAAAATTAACAGTTTATGAAAAACACTTAAAAATAATCTTAAAAATATATTGAGCTCTTACTGTTAAACAGTACATTATTTACACAATGTAAACAATATAAAATTTCTGTTTAGTCGGGGTTCACAAACAGCAATTTTTCTTGCCGCAATTCTGACTTTGTAGACGAGAGAATGTAAAAGTTTAGTATTCTTTTCTCCTCTCCCTCCTATAAGAAAAATTGCTGTGTGTGAACCCGGGCTTAGCTAAATAATCATTTAATGTAAACAATTAAAAAAATTAGTTTTTTTAAGAAAAATACTTAAAAGTTACTCCAAAAATATTATTTACCTCTTACTAGCAATCGATACATTATTTACATAATGTAAAAAATTCCGTTTAGCTAAATAAAAAAAGTTAAGATTTATAAGTTTTTAATTAAAAAATTTACGAAATTTCACTTTTACATAATGTTGACATTTAATATAGACATTATTTACATTTTTTTTAAATAAAAATTAAAAAAATATTTTATTACTTCTACATTTTTTACACTTTCATTATATTATTTTTGTATGGTTTACACATTAATAATCTTAAAAACAATTTAAAAATTAAGATTTTTTTTCGCAGTTTGTAAAATGTTTGCATCAAGTTTATATAAAAATTTACATTTAACTCTCCTGTGGTAAACAGTTTATATAATAAATATTTCTTTTATATTATTTATATTAAAATATGGCATAAAATAAGCTCTTCGTATGGTATAAGCAAATTATTTACGTGATGTAAACAATTTAAAAAATAAGGATTTTTTATTAATTCCTAAATTTTTGTATCAAACTAAAATAAATTACATGTTAATTACATAAAGTATATGGTAAAAAATAATGTAAACATTTAATTTAAGTTATTTATATAAAATTATGTCATAGGGTAAGCTAATTGTAAGGAATTAAATAATTATTTACATGATGTAAACAATGAAAGAATACAGAAGAAGAATACAGCTCATAAATTTCAAAACATATAATTTAAATTATGACGTAAAACAAGCTCAACTTATGAAATTTAAACATTTTTTGCAGAATGTAAATAATAAAAAATTTTTAAATTTTAACTTGAATTTTTTACATCATTTTTTTTACCTATTTTTACATTATTTCAAAATATCAAAAATTACTCATGTTAAAATATTTTTATGTTTAAATTTCTATTTAAATTTTTTTATTAATTTTTATGTATTATTTACACAATGTAAACAATTCAAAAATAAGATTTTGCAATTTTTAAAATTTTTATTACAAAAATATTTTTATATAAAAATTTATTTTATATAAAATTTATAAGACATTAATTGATGTCATCAGGCAAGCTCTTCGTATTGAATAAAAAATATAAAATATTGACACGATGTAAACAATTTAAAGTTATGGGTTTATTGAATGAAGATTTGTATTTTTTTATTTCAAAACTTCTACGTCTTTTTACCTATTATTGACATGGTTTACGTTATGTAAAAATATATATTATAAATTTACCTATTGTTTACATATTATTTACAGCAAATATAAATTCAAAATAAGATTTGTATGACTTTAAAATTAAAATATATTATTTACCTATTTATATACACAAGTTAAATAATTTGTTAAGATATACATATGTATATTAATCAATTTTGGTAAAAGTTTGGCTATCATTTACATCTGAGGTAAACAATTCATAAAAAGCATCATTATAATTGACTCGTTTTTTTTTGGACAAAAGAGGTAAAATTTCATAAAACATATTGTTGGCTTTTTATATACAGCACAGTGGAGCAAAATTTATCATTTTTATTATGTCTACATATAAAACTGACGATCTGTGTCATCTACTAATTTTTTTAAAAATTTCACCAATTTTGTTATATATTTACCTATTGTTTACATATTCTTTACAGCAAATAAAAATATTTAGATTTATAATCAATTTCAAAATAATATATATTATTTACCTCTTTATATACATAAGGTAAATAATATGTAAAAATATATTTTAGTCTCAAATAAAAAAAAAAAAATTGCTGATACTTATTATTTACATCTAAGGTAAAGAATTCATAAAAAGGGCCGTTATAATTGACTCGTTTTTTTAATAATAGATTTTATATACATTTTAGGTAAAATTTCATAAGACATGGTGTTGAATTTTTATATACAGTACAGTGGAGCAAAATCGATCATTTTTATTTTGTCTACATATAAAATATACAGTACAGTGGAGTAAAATCGATCATTTTTATTTTGTCTACATATAAAATTGTCGATTTTTTTGTCGTCTCCTAATTGTATTTAAAATTTTCACAAATTATATTACAATTTTTAACAAAAATTTACCGACATTTAAACATTATTTACATTAGGTCATCATATTTACATCTAAGGTAAACAACTCATAAAAAGGAACGATCAAATCTATAACTTCTAAGCGAATGTTTTGATTTATACAAAATTTTACAAGGGTATAGCGGAAGAGTGTAAAGTTTTAAGTTTTTTAAGGGGACCCCACATACCTGTCACAAGCGTAGCTATGGATTCTTAAAATAGGGTATCTAGGACGCAGATAAATTTAAAAAACCTGAGAAGTTTTTGTTTCTTATCCGATAAAATATAAATACATTTTTTATCTTATTAATGCCTTTAAAAAATCTGCTGTTTATTCGCTTTAAATTTAAATATTATAAATAATTTACCTAATGTAAATAATAATAAAAAAATTCGCAACATTTAAATATTTTTTGTATAAAACTTAAAATTAATATCTTTTAACCATTTTCGTATCAAAATACTTGTTTTAAGCTAATGCAATCCATTATTTAAATAAATATTTCTAAAATTCCATTTATTATTTATATTTCCTTATTTGTTTTATTTTAGTTTTTTTTTAGCAAAAAAACACTCATACAAAATTCTCCAGAATTTGTTTATTTCGCTAAAAAAATAAAAAAAATCTTAAACATCCCCTGCGATTTTTTTATGTTTTATTTAGCATGTGTCAGCATAATTTAAAAATCTTGTTTAATACCTGTATTTACAATTAATAAAATAAATATTTATTTAATTTTTTTTTTTTTTGTACATAAAATTCATCAAAAGGTTATTACTTAAATCATCATTTGCACAATAGTTTATTAAACTCTGTATGTTAAAAATAGCAAAATAAACAGATATTTAATTTAACTATAAAAAATAAAAACACTAACTATTTATTGCATTTAAATATTTATGTTTAAATTTAATAAGAAAAAATTTATATAAAATAATAAAAATATTAAAACAATAAACCATAAATCCATAAAACATTAACATTGAAATTAATGATTATTGTCCCAGTATAATAATGGTTCATCAAATGCAGATAAATGAAAGAAAAAAAGCTGGCATCAGATAAATGGAAACTCCTTTTTCGTAAATAAACATAATAATTATTTTTCGTATTTTTTTTTTGTTATAACAAAAGGTATTTAAACTGTTTTATTTTATGTTTAAATAATAAATAATATTTAGGTTTATGTATTTAAATTAAATATTTATTTTTTCAAAATGTTCATATTTTTAAGTAAATAATTATGATAAATTTTAGCTTGAAATTATCCTGAGAATGGTAAATAATTTTGGGAAAAAATAATACTAATTTTGCATGATTATTTTCTGGGAAATTTTATTATTTACACCTTGTTTACATATTATTTGCATTAACATCACACGATGTAAATTATTAAAAATTGCATGAAAACTATGTAAAACACATAAAAAATAATGATGTCAAATATACTGTTTACACTTAATTAACATGATGTAAATTTGAGTCAAATACTTAAATTCTTTACACAAATTATACATTAATTTTTACTCAATATTTATATAGTGTAAAAATATGAAAAAGTATGATAATACTAGTTATAAAAAATATATCCATTAATTAGTGTCAAATATTATATTTACATTTAGTTTACATGATGTAAATTATTCAAAACTCAATGAAAAATATATTTTGTAAAAAGAAAATTATTTTAACAGTTGATAATTAAAAAATTTTAATTATTTACCTGATTTTTACATAATGTAAATAATTTAAATATTTTGTGAATATTAACCTATTATTTACTTAATGTAAATTTACATTAAATTAACAGTAAAAAAATATATATATTTTTTTTATTTTTCATGTAAAAAATATCCTTTTTCATATTAAGGAATATTTTTTTATAGATTGTAACTTAATATAAAGTTTTATCCCCTTATTTAGTAAATTCCTTCACATAACTTTGAACAATTTTACATAAAATTTTTTGAAAAACAAAAACTGTAAATATGAAAAATTGTTTAAAGTGAGATGAAGTTTTTAGGCCCTTAAGCTGAATGCTTAACTAATTTTACATTAAATTTTTTTATATTATTTTTCACAATAAGATTTATATAAACTGTAAAAAAATTATGATTTTTTTTAATAAAATTTTAAAGATATTTTCATCAGTTGTATTCTCTACATAAAAATTTATTTCAGAATTTTTTTTTTTTTTAGAAAAAATAAATTAATATTTCAAATGAAAAATGTATTTTTTATAATTCATTTTACTTTTACATAATTAAATACATAGTGTAAACAATTCAAAATATTTGGTTAAACAAAATATATATTTGGTATCAAATGTTTATATAATTTCATGATAAATACATTGTTTGTTTTAAATTTAATTTGTATTGCCTTTACATCATGTAAATTACATTTAAAATAAACAGTGTATTTATCATGAAATTATACAAACATTTGATACCAAATATATATTTTGTTTAACCAAATATTTTGAATTGTTTACACCATGTATTTAATTATGTAAAAGTAAAAAATACATTTTTCATTGAAATATTAATAAATTTTTTCTGAAAACATTTTCTGAAGTAATTAAAATAATATTATTTAAGATTACAAAAAAATATTACAAACATTACTTACTAAATGTAAACAATTCAAAGGTCTTCATTATTATATAATTCTTATAAAGTTTTTAACTTATATATTATTTTACATAATTGTTATAATTTTACTTATTGGCTGTTAAATATATCATTATTGACAACATACCATGTCAAGAATTTATAAATATATTTTATATTGTTTACATTACTATTAACATTTTTTTAATATATTCTAACTTATACAAGCTATAAAAAAGTTAAACTTTATTTTAAAATATTTTATAAATTTCTTTTATAATATATTATTTACCTTATGTAAACTATAAAAATTATAATACAAATTATGTAATAATGTTAAAAAAATACAGCAATATTTCCTGCTAAATCCCTCTCTCCAATTGTAGTTATTTAAATTAATTTAAAAACAAATATCAAAAATGTTTCATTTATTGAAATATTTAATCTTAAATTTGTTTTCTTGATATTATTTACGTAGTAAAAACATCCTGCAAGAAAAACTTATTCTGATATTTGTGCTATAGTTTATTTAAGTCATCACTTTACTAATCTTTACATATTATTTACCTAATGTAAATAATTCAAAAACTAAAAAGGTATTTAACTTTTTACATCATTTACATTTAGAGGACATACATATATAATTTCAGCAATCGTAACTGTTTAAAAAGTCCCAAAAAATACCCAAATTTAAAGTTAAAACGACCCATTGTACCAGTACTGAAAAAATCTAAAATTAAATAATATTTAAATACCTTTTGAAGCAATTTTTTTTTTTTTTTTTCAAAAACAAAACAAAAAAACCAGTTAGTGTTATTTTGAT
>MINK01191453.1:0-11408 GCA_001735545.1 Phormia regina | reverse complement strand
TGTATTTTGGATTTCATCTGGATAGGTACAGAAGAACAATATTCCACAAAGTCACCTTTTGCCTATGTGCAATTAGAAAAACGCAGACAGTCAAAATGTTTCATCATCTGCTCTTATTAACTCAGGGCCAAGTAAGTTTAATTTAACGTTTCTTAGTTCGTCCTGCCTATTTCTTGTACTTTAGTCCAAATAACGTTCTATTACATTATTATGTGTAATACTTATATATTATTTTAATAAAGAAAAGCAATTATTTTCAATAAAAAATTTTAATTTGTTTTTGTTTGTTTCAAAAAATTACTTGTTTGGATATCTATTTAAATCCAAATAATATTTTGTTAAGTTTTAAAAATTTAATTGTTTGAAATTATTATAGATTTTCAAATATTTTCTTTTATAAATAGTATATTATTTTAATAAGAAAAAAATCTTTTTATTTTCAATAAACAATTTACGAATTTCAGTTTTTGTTTTTACGAATTTCGTGATAGGGAAAAGGTTAATTTCTAAGAAGATTGAAATTTCACAAAATTTTAAGTATTTTTATTAACTTTTAACAAATCTAAAACAAAATGTTTATTAAATAACAAAATTCATAAAAAGAAAACACAAAAAGTAGTTTTCATTGGAAGAAATATCAGGGCTTAAAAACTATAGTGACAACACATTGTTAAAATCTACGCTTATAGAATTATTTTTCAGTACTTTTTCTGCTGGGATATTTATACTTTAGTGATCACAGAGCTAAAGCAAAGTGAATTAATTTTTTTTATATTAAAATTAATTAATTTTTAAAAAGTCTACATTTTTGTGTAATTTTTTAAATTTAGGTTAATTTAAATTTTTGGGTTGCGTAATATTAATTCCAGCATCACTGATGCACTGCAAAAATTAATTAAGACTTCCAAAGTATAATATATTATTCTATTGAATATAAAAATAACATTTTTTATTTATTTATTTTTTTTAATTTAGCAATGAAGTTTCAATTCATATTATTAGTGTTATTTTCCGATTGTTTAATAAGGTATGTTTCAAAATTATAAAAACACTTTGTAATGTCAAATTTTTCATTAAATTGCTTCATATTGTTTATAAATTATGTTAAATGTTTTAAAGCTCTATTCATCGATATGCAACATTGTAATACATAATATTTTTTTTTCGTGACAAATTGAGCTTTTTAATAAATTTTAATTTTCATATTGGCGATTTCCCTACAATATACCCCAAATATTTTCGATAGTATTTACATCTTGAGAACATGGTGGCCACTCTAAAACTGTTATATTTTTTGAGCTAAACCATGTTTTTGTAAATCTGCTGTTGTGAATGGCAGCGTTATCTCACTGAAAAATATAATTTTTTTAAATATATTTTGTGCTTTGAAAGGTAATAAATTCATTTCCAGAATTTTCACGTAATCTGTGCTGTTTTTTTTTTTTTTTACATGACACGAATTGAATTTCCAGAATTCCCATCTCTACAAAATGATCCCCAAACCATAAGCGACCCACCACCAAAATTTCTCTTGGAGAAATGTAGGAGTTCCTTTCGAATATCTCTCCAATAACCTCTGTTTCCATCTGGACCGTCAAGATGCCATTTCTTTTTATCTGAAAATATAACCTTAAATAAAACTGGTGGTTATTTTCACATTTACAAAAATTGAATAAAGTCATACCTGAGTCCAATTAGTTTGCATATTTTCTTTGGCGAACTGTAACCTTGCCGCCACATGACGTGGTAGTAACCGCTGTACTTGAGTCAGTTTTGAATATTTTAAGTTTTATTTTCTGTTATTGATCTCCATATGGTTGTTTTTGATACAGAAACACCCGTTGAGGCCTTTATATTTTTAGACTCAAAGTTGAATTGCTCGCTAAATGATTAATGTGGGCTATTTCTAGCTGGGAAAGGATTTTTCCCGTCCGGATCTCTTTGTTTGTCCATAATTCTCAGGATTGCTCAAAAAATTTCTTACCACAATCACACTTCTTCCCAATTTTCGAGTAATTTCTCTAAATTTCAAATTTTGATCTTTAAAGGCCTTGTTCTTGTTTTGATAAATTAAATCAACGTGGCATAGAAAAAGAACAATTTTCCCTTTATTTTAGAAATAATATTAACTGAGGTTATTGCTTAACAAAATTGCATTATCATTTTTACTTCACTAGTTTTTATAATAATGAAACATTCTATTTTTTTAATTTCAATCTATTTCTCTTAATAAATATTTTTAGATAAAATCATTACTTTCAGAGAAATTTTAGAAAAAATAAGTGTTCTTATAATTTTGAAACATACCTTATTTCTGTTTTAATCATTAAATTTGATGGCAGTTTGTATAGAATTCATCCATCGTTCCTTTAAGTGAATGTAGATAGTATTGTAACATATATTTCCAAAGATTTGCTAAAGTTAATGAATCGAGACCTTTACCAAAAACTTCTGGAATATTGTTTTACCTACATATTATGATATATATTTGGATTTTATTACACAATAATATCTACAGTGTACTATTTCAATTTAATTTATTTTTCAATTTAAAATTCTAGCTTTTTTCCATGTGTGATACAAATACTCATATGTATGTCGATAGATATGCTGCTTTGTTTTAGTTTCAATTTGTAATATTTAGTTCTCGGTGGCCATTTTCAACATTCCAAACGAATCTTAGAAGCTGCAGTTGAATATAATTTTCGTATTTATGTATGTAAGTATATATTATATATACTGGTGCATAAAACAAAAACAGTATGGATATTGAGTAGATCACAACACCTTATTAAGGATGTGGCTTAAACGCATTGCCTGGAAGCAAACTCGTGCATTGCCTAAGGATCAATATTACTGCTGCTTATTCTGTATATTGGTGTTTGAATTTGATAACTTCGGTTTTTTGATGTAATTGTTTTACTTTAATTTTAGATCGGTTTGTAAATAATTACTTATATATATGTATGAGGGGCGGCTTTTAAGTAATTTAGTTTTGTTAACAAAATTTTAAATTTTATTTAAGTGCAGTCGATTACAAAAAAATACATACGTAATTTTAACTTAAAACAGATTATTCAGAATGAATTAATTTTTTATGATCATAAAAGAACTGACACAGAAAAAAATAAAAATCGACTTCATTTACGAAAATGCTAATATTAATTAATTTTTATTTGATTTTGTTCCAATCATCAAAGTGATTAATATTAATAACTACAATAATTGATTTTATTATTACTGCTTTTCCTTAAAGAGAGATAATGAGCTGAGATTGTTAAAAATCACTCAAATTTTATTTTATTTCTATATTATTATAAACAAATGTTTAATTTATCTTTATATTTTCTTAAGAACTGTCAATTTATTTAATTTATAAATTTAAACCAATTAGAAATTCAGTTATATTAATAAATAATATAATTAAATTCCAATACAAGTTTTGTTAATAATTTTATTAAAAAAAAAATAATTTGAAATATTTTTTCTGTGTATAGAGAAAACAAATACTGGAAAGTTATTCTTAATAATTAATAGGTTGGTATATTATATTGAAAACGGAAAGCACTCAGCAAAAACCTGGTGAAGAAGGAATTATTTAACGCCGATTTTGAAGTATAAAACTTTTAAATTATTCACAACCAATATTCATAAGTAGGACAGAAAAAAAAAAATTGCAATATGTTTTGTGCAATATACTTTAAATTAACAAATCTCTTAGTGCTCATCAGTTTGGAAAATTTTAAGAATTTTTACATAGATACTTGTGATTTCATATTTTGTAAATTGGCAATTAAGGATATTTTATAATAATCAAATATTAAAACAAAACCATGTAATTAAGATATAAAGATATACCCTTCACTATTGCGCATGTGAACTAAACTTTTGGGAAGATCTTCTTTAGATATAGAATATTACGTGTCGATATTAATTTATTCACCTCCCGAAAGTAGACCTTATATGGAATCTATAGGTAATTATGGACCAATAATTGACTATATATGAGAGAAATTTGCTAAACTTATATCTTCTAAGCTAATAGAGATACGAAAATGTTTAATAGCTTTTGATATTTATATAAAAAATAAGCAGTTAGGTGTCTGGCACTACTTGTAATTTTATAAATCTACTTTCGACTTTTAATATAATTCGATATTAATACACATGTATGATAATTTAGAATGACATATACATTTGTGCTGCAATATAAACATAGAAATATTGAAAATAATTAAATATAAGTATTAACGGGTGGATATTTTGCTTCGCCACTTGTATTAATATAGATCGGATAAATTCACATTTATTACTGTATATTTTGTAATTGGTGCCACTGTACACTGCTGCTTTTTGTTGATTAACAGCTAAAGCTGCTTTAAATTTTGTGTTTATAATACACCCGCCGGCAAATCGAGTGCAATTGTTGGCTATCCAATGAAAAAACAAAATTGTTTCATGCCCGTACATCGAACGCATTCATCTAATCGGTTATATTGTCTGAAGAAACGACGAAATGTTATTTTAAAAACTGATCACTACTACTTGGAGTGTGCATCATCCTATTTTTTTTCCTCTCGTTATTTCTTATTCGTTCGTTTTCTTCGCGAATTGCATTTACTGAATAATGTAATTTTTGTATTTTTTAATTTTTTATTTGTAATTTGTGAAGAAACAATACTCGTACGTAAATTTGAGGATAGATAGAGACAAACAGACAGACGTAAAAGCAGTACATGCAAGTACTGCGAACATTTAATTTACTTCCTTACTTACACGTTACTACTTTTGTTAAAATGGACTGCCTAATACTGGCTTGAGGTTATTCGTGATTGTTAATTGTGCCTCTAGATATCAGGAGTTTTTGGCAAATATGTATGTTTGTATTTTAGCACACAAAAAACAAAGCAGAACCAAAAACAAAACAAAACAAAAATAATAATAAATAAACGTACACAAAAACAATGCAAAATACTCCACGCAATTATTTCCATCAGGCATTTACAAAGACATAAACATACATGAAACATAGGCCATTGGTGCAACATGGCATAAAAATTACTTTAAAACGAAAAACAAAAAAAAATATCTGCAATTACTCGAAGCTAAGTATAATCGAAGCAAATACGTATAACTTTAGTTTGTTTATAATTTTATTCAATTTAATGAAAGTTATAAAAAAATATTTATATTTTCATTTCAGAATTAAATACCTGTATACGAAATTGTGAAAAAATTAATTTCATACTTTTATTCACAAAAATGATAATCTCCAAAATTATTGTCGCTAAAACCAAGGAAATTAACAAACATTTAGTTAAATAGTTTATTGAAAATGAGATCAGCAAACAGTTATTTAATTTTGCTAACTAACCCAGCAAAAACTTTGGTTGCTATGTTATTATGAGTTAAGAAGCTAATAGAATGGCTTTACACTACTTACACATTAAGTGAATAACCTATTATTATAATAAGGAAAAAATTAAGTAATATTTGAAATATCATTCAAAGGCAAATTTGGTCTCGTCACATATTTATTTCTTTACTCAAGTCCTCGTAAGGTATCTGTAAAGAAATAACAGTATAATTCAACGAATAGGGGAGACTGGGGCAACTTCGGCTTTATGGTAACTTCGGCAATGAAGTTTTCGATATAAAGCAACCATTGTATCAATAACTTTCACTAGCGTTACCGTTGAGAATTATTAAAAAGTATCCAAATAAGGGGATCTCAAAATAAAAGGTCGCCAAAAGAGAGAATTTCTTGAAAAAAGGGGCGAACTGTTTTAAAACCTAAAAACTCCATAAAATTGGTTTATTTGATAACAACAAAAACCAAAATTTTGTATTTTAAGAAAAACTGTTGTCATTGGAAAGAAGTACTTAGTGGTGAAAAAGAGTTGCCGAATTTATTTTTTAAATACATGGTTGTTATTGGCAGGGTGTTATGCTTTCTACTTTCCCTAATAAAAATGCTTCAAAATTTTAAAATATAAATTTTTTTAGAAATAATTACCATTTTTTTTTTTTTTTGCTAAAAATTCATTGATTTTCACTTTTTGGAAGTAATTATTAAGAGCTTCCAAAAAAGTTTAAAATATGCAATTTGTTCTACTATTTTTTGGAAGAACTTCATTGGTTTTTGCTGGGAATTTTTATTATTGCAAAAAACTTATGTTAAATTCATTGCAAATGATCCGAATTTACACTACTTCTTTTCTTCTTATTGTGTTAAGTCTGTCAGACAAACTAATTTTTATTATTGATAATTTTAGTAAAAAACACATTCCCCGAGAGATTGCTATGAATAATGTCAAAATATAAATAAGAATATAAATATTCAACGAAGTTGCCAAACGGTAACACTGACATTCACAAAATTTGTCATCTCTAGTTTATCAACTGATTACCGAAACACATGTATCTGTATTTTTACAAGTGTTCTTGAAATATTTTTACTCTAATTTTAAAGTATTTTGAATTTGAATTTGATGATTTTCAATATTTAAAACAGAGTTTTCAAAGTAACACAAGAATTGTGCTATTTTCCTAAAAAATAAATAAAAACCAAATCTTTGTAAAAGAAAAGAGTAAGTAGTGTTTTCGGGCAGATTCAGCATTTTAAATCGGGGAGTGTTCGGTATCGGTTGAACGTATGATGTTTTGCGTGGTGTTAAGACTCCAATGTTCGCCGGTCACAATATTAAACGCAAAATAATTGAATCGCACATAAAAAACAACATAGTTATTTAACGAGCAATATTATTGTCTTTCGTTTTAAGGGTTAAAGAAATATGTTATTTTTCCATTATTTTCATCCAGCTAAAAAATGAATACTTAGTTAGCTCATAACCAAAACCTAATTTTATCTTTAAATAAATTTTTAATATCCAATTGTTTGTGAGAGATGAATGTGCCCCGTTAAATGTCGAAGCTACCCCGACATGGGGCACATTCAGCAAAAATGACTTTTCATACTAATTCCCAAAAATAAGTAACCAATACTAAGTATTGTTGTACCAATAAATTATTGTTCAATATCCAAGGATAAGAAGAAGCTATTACATTTTTTAACTTTGTCGAATACATTCTTAGAATTAGACCTTTACAAAAAAAGATGCCAAAACTGCCCCAATCTCCCCTATATATATATTTTAATTTTAATCGCATTCAAATGATTAATATAGTTTCATTTAATCTGAGGAAGTTATTCTTTCATATGGTTTCTGTAATGTCTTTGCTCCATTCATATCTCTTATAATATATCTATCGTAACCTAAATATTTCATAACTTGATAAGTCCCATGATAATTTCCCTTTTTTCTAAATTAGACTTGGTTTTCGTTTTTGATCATATTTATGTTCTTGATATTGTTGAAGATTATCAATTAACGACATAGACTGATTTCTACTATTTAAAGCATTCTTATAACTAATTTCATATACTTATTATGTATGCCGATTTTTTGTCATTTTCCTACTGAAATGCTATTGAGTTTTATTTTCCTATTCTCTATATCCCTTGCGACTCTTTTGGTTTTTGTCTGTGATAATGACAATTTATTACGTTATTTGACTCAATTATTCTGTAAGTCGATATTGATCGATTATAGTGCCAAAAGAGTAACTTGTTATTTTATTACTGTTTCAGTATTTGCATGATTTATGTATAAAATTTTTCAATTCTCCTATTTTACAAACAGTGCACAGATCAGTTGTGGAACTAACGGTTTATTATAAACCGGACATTAAAAAATTGTTTTATTATACGAAACACATTTTTGCAAAATTTTATTAAGTTAGTTTAAGAGAGAATGATTCTAAACAGTTTGGTATATTTCTTTTTTGACTTCTTAAACATCAGCAGAGTGATTCCTAAGCTTTGGTTTTAATTTCCCAGCTGTACTTCCAAACTATCTAAAAATCATCACAAAGTAAAATTAGGATAATAAGGTTATCCTCCAATACAAAACAATTAAATATACCACAAAACTTTTTCCAAGAAAATAGCTCTATCTTTAGAAAGATTTTTCGCCTGTCCAAATGTGAATCATATTTGCCCCTAGGCAAAACCCCAAATAACAGCTCATTCGGTATTTTTCTTGTTGCCTTATTAAGAGTGGAATTTAAACCCCACTAAATATCGCAAATTGATTCATCCCATTCCTTTTCATTTTCAACGGATTTAATTCTAAAAATTGACGTACTTTATGAATATTTTTGGGTAGAGAGAAATTAATTTATTTATTTCCAGGTCTGCATTTATTTCAAATCCTATATACTGTATGTTATTTTGAAGGAAAAAAAATGTTTTTAATTTGAAAGTTGCAGTTCCATTAGTTTTTCTAGAATTAATTCTAAATTCTGAAAACGTTTATCAATGGAATCAGATGATATAAATATATCATCCATGTTGTAAATCTTAAATTTTCCAGTATTTACTAATCTTATAAAAGCTGTCTTCTGAGAACAGTCTTCATCTAATAAGATTTGATAATATCCACTTGTGCAATCTAGGCTAGTGAAATAGCAGTTACCTTTTAATCTACAAATTTCATCATCCATTCTTGGCATTGGAAAAGCTTCTTTAACTGTTTTCCGATTCAGAGCTCTGAAATCAATGCTCATCCTGTATTCTCCCATTTTCTTTTTTACTAAAAGAATAGGACTGGAATAAGAAGATGATGAATCTTGAATGATGTCTGCTTTCTTCGAGTCCATCTATTATTTCGCTTGAGGAATAAGTAGGGGTTCACATACAGCAATTCTTCTTGCCGCAATTCTAAATTTGTAGACGAGAGAGGTAAAGAGAATGTAAAAGTTTAGTATTCGCTTTTCTCGCTCTCTCCTATAAACTTAGAATCTTCCTGTTACAACTTCAACATGTATCTATAAAACCTTTATCATTTATTTTACAAATCACTAAATAGAAATTTGTTTAAACTTTTTAGTTTTCAATTAAGCACTCACATGTATTATGTACCCACTTTTTACAATTTTCACATTCTTTTAGGGGTTTACTGGCATAATGTCCTTTTTTAAATTGAAGCATATTACTACTTAGGCAATCTACCAATAATACAAGATCCGGCATCCACACCAGTTATTTTGCGTATACTAGCTATCATCTTTTTCTCAAAATAATAATGAGTCATTGACTCCAAAGGATTTTTATCTCGATTTATATCGATATATTTCATATTTTCAGCAAAATCTTGATGATCTGGAAACGATTGAATTAATAAAATACGTATTCATTTAAATTACTTCCAAAGTATCTTTATACACTTAATGTCATGTGCTCAAAAAATAATGCGTATAACATCAAAAGAGCCAATAAAATATAATTTCATTGCTTATGACTCTCCTCTCACTATGTTAAATTCATTGGAATGATCCATCTTTGCACTATTTCTCCCAAGTTTATGTTCCCATTTACTTCCTTGAATATTATATTTTTTTTAATAAAATGTGAAATGAAAGATTAAAATTTTATAAATCCTTGAACTTGTGACAATATTATTATTTCCTTTGGATACTGCAAGTATCATGAGGCCATGAACATGATAATATATTTATAATAAAAAATGATTCTGACACAGAAAATAAGAACAGCTAAATTAAGAAGACTGATTTATTAAAGTTAAATTTGAAAAACGTTTTATAGTATTAGGTCAAATTTTCTGAAACAAGTGGGTTATAGAAATATTAAGATAAATCCTATGTTATCTAATAGATTAGATTTTATAATTAATGTTATTTATATGTCTAAAATGTTTAATTCGGTTAATCTTAACCGATAACTTACAACCTCGAATAATTATTTGTCAAATAAACCGATTATTAATTAGCTACGAAAGAGTTGAAATGTAAGTACACAGTTATTTTTCAACTTTGAAAATACTCAAAATTTTATTGGTTTAAAATAATAATATAAATAAGCAGTTAATGAAAAGTAGATTTCAAAATAATGACATTTATAATATACACTACTTACTACGTAATGTGTGCAATAATTAAATCTAAGTTATGCTAAATTTATTAAATATATCGACTTTATCATTTCTTGATTTTACTTTTATCCCAACTTTTTCTGAAATTTGTTTAAGAAAATTTTGAAAAAATAAAATCGCTAATTAGAAAAATACATAAAAAATAATTTTGAAAGTGCTATATTCGGCTGTGCCGAATCTTTTATACCCTTCACTATTTTATTGACAAATATTTTCACCTCCATAGAGAAAGCATTACAGGTTTTACTTTGCGATTTTAAAATTTTGTCGTATAGTAAATACTTATGTACTCACGAAAACTAATAGAGATTAGTGAACTACTTAATTTCAAAAATTGCATACGGTTTTGCCACTTCTATTTACGTTCATATAAATTTCATCTCTAACAAGTATCCAGAAAATATCATTTGTAGAATACATACTAATTCAAATGCAAATTAAATACAGTGAGACTTCGATTAATTTTCCCGGTTAATTGACTAAAAGTTTTTAATAGTATTTTAAACACTTTTGCTTATATAACTCAATTATTCAAGGATCTAAATGTTTAAAGAATTTTGGAAAGAATTGGAAAAAATATTCAATACATTTTATTTCATTTTACTTAGTTTCTTTTTTAAAAAAAAACTTGCTTAAAATCCTGGATATTATTAAAAAAATTAAATTGATATTTTAAAAACTAATTTTCTAAATAAAGAAAATTTTGAATTTTATACCAAATTAAAAAGAAATATAAAGAAAATCGTACAGTCAACGGATGAGATCTATGGATTATCGTCATTAAAGCCCAAGTACTAAATATTAAAGAAAATACATACAAAGAAAATCAGTTTTGAGCAATATCTATGGCTTATCAATATTAAAGCCCATATACAAATATGTACTCTCCACATATTTTGTAGAATAATTCTTGTAATCGTAAGATCAAAATTGAGTTGAATAAAATCCAGAATATTAATATTGATTATGGTTTGATTATCGAGATATGTCGCGATTTATATTATCTGGAAAATGAGAAAAACTGTCTTTCTGAAAGTACAAATATCTTTCAAAGTATTTACGTTAATATGTTCACTAAGGTAAATATTTAAAGGTAATGTAATTATCATTGAAATAATACCTGTTACCTTTAAAATGATACCTGAAACATGTTATTATTTATTTTTATTGTCGCGTATTTTCAAAAATGTTATTTTTAAAAACATGTATGTACAGAATGGAACCATTTTGAAAGGTCTCCGTAAGTATAGTGATTTGCATTTCTTCATTTCTAACCACGATATTTCACGAACCACTTCATAAAATTTGTGATTATACATACACTGGATATATTCCTATATTACGGGCCATGTATCCCCACAAGTTTTCCATTGGGTTTAAGTCCGGACTACAAGC
>MINK01191451.1:7656-21650 GCA_001735545.1 Phormia regina | reverse complement strand
AATGACAACACAATGTTAAAATCATAGCTTTTTCAGTTCTTTTTTTGCTGGGTATGGAAATATTGCAAAACTGTAAATTTGGTGAGAGTTGACCTAAGTTAGACATTGGTAATTAAGTCTATTTTTATATTCTCGTAATAATTTATTAGTTTTTGGAAAGTAGCAGGAGGTTTGCTTAACAAAACATTATTTTTTATTTGATTTTATATATTTTTTATAGTTTTTAATTATGAAAAATTGCAAAAAATTTATTTGTAAAGCTTTTTTAATGATTTTTGCAGGAAAAAAAAAAGATCGGTATGTATCTTATATAATACATAAGAAATAATTGCGAAAATATTTTGCTAATAAGCTTTTTTATGCAGTTAAAAAAATCGTTATAAAAATTTACTTTTTCATGAAAACTACTTTTTCTGCACGGCAGAAAAATGTCGTGTTTCAAAGAAATCAAAAGTTCCCAGGAGAAAAAAGACTTCATTCTTAAAAAATGGTTCCATTAATACTGAAATATACGTGAATGAAAAATATTTCACCCTTTCCTAAAGAAAATACATTGTATCCGCTGTTTTCTGGGCCGCTCCCGCTTCTAGTAAAAGATAATTTAAAGGACATTAAAAGCACATCATATAATGGATCCGAGTTTAAAAATAATTGGACCTATTCGTGTAAGAAATTAACCGAAAGATAATAAAATCTTTAATTATAATAATTATGGAAAATAACAGATATTTCTTTAAAAACCAACAGCAAGTAAATGTTTATGTTTAGAACTTGAACATAACGGTCATTGATAAAAATATCACCAATGATAGCCAACTTAGCCGCAGGTCCCAGACATAATCAATTTATTACACAGACATAACACGATTGTTAATAAAACACTGGATTTAGAAAGAAAAATAAAAAAAAACATTCTGTAACTTGCTAGCTTTCGACAGAGTTAGTTTATGTCGCCCTTTTTTAGAAATACACAAAATGTGAATAACTTACCCAGCAGGGAAATATGTTAGTCCTTTCTCCCAACAGGCCTTTTTATATGCCTCCGAACAAATTTTAAATACATTCCTTTGTGCCTTCTGTAAAAATTTCTTAAAGAATGTCTCGACTTGCCTTAAAAAAATCCGTACTAATTCTTGCTTGCATTTCATTAGATGTAAAATAGAAGGTGTCACTCACCTACTAACTTTCTCAATACAAACAGAAAAAAATGTAATTACGAGACTCAAACTCATTTAATCTTGTTTAAATTGTTGATAAGAAGGAAGTCTTTTTTTAAATGTATTTCATACTCATTTTTAATAGCATTCAAAATATAAAAGAGAATATTTATTTATTAAAGAGTCCCTGCCATTTCGCTTCTTTTTGGAAGGGAAATATATTGGGTATAAATAAATTTACCCTTTGGTTTAGTTTCTATAAGCAGATTTGTATGTATAGATCTTCTCTATGTTTCATAGAAAATATTTAGAGGTATAACATAAAAATAATTTACCTTGTTTGGAAATCTCTGCTTAAAAGGAACATTATATGGAGTGTTAAAAAATTGGTGTTAATTAAGTGTCATTTAGTTCAAATACCTATAAACATTATTGATAGTGTAATTTATCATGTCCATTAACTCTTTTAGAACATTGCGCTTAGAATAGAGTTATTTATAAACATATAAATAATAATATTACACAAAAAAAGTTTTGTAATAAAAATTAAAAATATTTAAGGAAAATATATGAAAAAGTAAAAGGACATATAAACCATATGGACAACTTTACAGTAGTAAACGCAAAAATAAATAATCTGTATCTCTAGAACTATGGATAGGATCGCATTAAAATGTATAGAAGAGTTATAGAGGAGGATTTAATTTAATTCAGAAAACTCATATTGTAGTCACCACAACATATACAAGTCCGACTCTTTGGCAGGGGTACCTAACTCTATGAGTGTGTTAGTAAAAAAAGTACCTTACTCGAAGTATGTGTTAGTAACAAAAATGTGAATGTGTTTTTGTTCTTCCGTATTTTTCTTACACATACAGAGTTTTAAAAAAATGAATTTTCAATACCAAAAATTTGAAATTCTGTTGAAGAATTTAATTATAAAAGAAAACAAAACAAATTGTCAAAAAATTTTAAAAATAAAATATTTGTGTTTTGAGCAAATTTGGCCCTTTTTGAATATAAAAATGGAATCATAAGTAAGAAAAAATTTAAAAACATGTGTGCAATTGCAATTCAGTGCCCAAATGCTTAATGATTTCAAAATTTAGTGATAAAATTTCTATGTTGTTTTCTTTGTATTAGTTCTCTCACAATTCACACAGTATCCGTAAGTGTGAGAGAGAAATTTTATAAAAAGAGAGTCGGACTACTTTGTATACTATGGTTGTCACCAAGTATGTTACAGACTTTCAAAATTACAAATGTCACGTTTAAAAAGTTTAAAAAATCATAATTTCTACTAATTAAGTTCGATTTTATTATACCCTTCATCATAGGTGTAAAGGGTATATATATTTGGGAGACTAAAAAAGTTTATATTTTCGCGATCCTTGTAAAAAATTATGACGATAAGACCATATCCGGTCGTCCATGTGTGGGTTGCGTGTTATGAGGTTCACTGATATCTGCCATATATAATATCTATATCAAACGATTGGAAATCCTTTAGAGAATTTTGCTATTGAAATTCAGCAAGATCGGTTCATACTTTGCGGAGATCTTCTTTAATAAACCGGTTTTCCAGTTTCTGAAGCCTCTGTATACATTAGTTGTTAAAAAAAGGCTCAGATATTTTTTTTCTGAATTCATGAATTCTGAATCATGATTATTTTTTTAGATGTAGATTTTAGATTTATAAATGTGAAATAATGAAAGCATATCTAAATTTATTTGTCGGTAAGATTGTGAAGGGTCTCAACAATTTTTTTAATTTTATTTTTTTTTTTTAAATGATAGAATTTTGACACCCCGTAGCTTATTTAGTGTTATAACAGGATGACTACAAGGGTCCCCCTTTGCACATTTCAATTAGATCCAAGCAGTAGTTTAGGAGCTACACATTTATTACCAAAAAAATTGGCCTCATTGTGTGCACTTGTTATTAGTTATTAGTTAAGAAACATGAATTTTTCAAGCGACAAATACCTTTGTCTTTGTCAGAGTACCCCCTTTACAGCCCTTGCAGCCCCGCTCCTGAAGGGTTTCTTACAGTAAAAAAATCTTGAATTTTGAATTTTTAGTGGAGTTATTTTTTGCTTTTACATCTCGAGATAGTCAAATTTAATACACAGGGTGACTGCAAGAAAATATTTCTGAAAACTTGATTCCTCGTCTATAACTTTTCCACACATTTCAATTCCATACGAGCAGTAATTTACAAGCTACAGATTTATTACCAAAACAATTTTGTTTGGTTTAGAGTGCATCCCTTTACTTCTTTTTAGTTAGCTTTTGTCAGGGCACTTGGGCACTTATAGCTCTACTACTGAAGGGTCACATGACCCTTCTTTTAAACTTAAGACTATACGCATCTTTGTTACGCTTATGTATTTTAAGTAAATCCAATTATCCTATTAGAAGTTACAGATTTATTTCCAAAAAAAAAAAAAAAAAATTACGATTCTTTCCCACAGTGCAATGTATATATTATATTATGTATATAAAAACAGTTATATATGATAACTTGATAAGCATAATAATATTTTAAACAAGTATCAATGTATTTTTTCTCAACTTTTTTTTTTAAATTTTTAACTTTATGTCACAACAATATTTAAAAGTTGACCATTTCAGCTAAGAATCTTTAAAAAGCTGCAAATGTTTCTAATAAAAATTTAAACAAGTTTAAGATAAAAGTTTTTAATATTCTTTTTGTTCTAAAAGAGAAAAAAGTTATGTTTTCCACTACAGTGACAAGAATAAAGAGAAACTTGAATAAAAGCATATTTTTGTTTCATGGAAAATAACATCATGATTATTGAAAAATATTTCTTTCTCTGAAAAACAAAAATACGTAAATAAAAGATATTGAGCGTCAGCCGAATATTTTACACCCTTTACCATCTCAACAAAAAATAAAATTTTCGCCTTAAAGTATGCTTTAATACTTTCACATTTATAAGTTTATATTACAATGCTTAATATACATGTTTGTGTGTGTATTTATATTACTTTTTGAATTCAATTGATTTAAAAGCCAAAGTTAGGTTAAGTGGGTAGCTGTAGCTGTTGTGACGCAACTATCAAGGATCTTGCCTGTCTGATGTCAATTACAGCCAGATCAGATAGCACATGCAAAAACGGAATACCAAGTTCAGTAGACATTATACCTGCAAGAGCAGGACAGTGACAAAGAAGATACTCCACAGTCTTTTCCTCATCTAAGCATTTTCCACAAAAGTCATTGTAAAGGAATCCTTATCTCCTAGCGTGCACACCGGCTACCCAATGCCCTGTGACAATTGACAAAATTTTACATATTTATGACCAACTACATAAAAACGAAGCGGGGTTCGGTTATGTATACTCATTACTACCTTATCCACCGAATAAAATTTTCGCCTTAAAGTATGCTTTCATAATAAATGTTTAGTATGCATGTTTGTGTGTGTATTTATATTATTAATTTATTTTTGTTTTAGTTTTTTTAAGGTGATGAAGTTTTTGATGCATAACTTGATTGTTTATGAACAAATTATATTGATTCGAATAACGAAAATATTTATGACCGATCTATATACAAATAAAATACTTTAGCAAAAAAGGGACCTTAAAAAATCAAAAAATTCGATATCACAGTTACTAATAAACAGATTTATTTATTTGTATTTTTTTTTCTGCACGAAAATTTTTTAAATATCTTTGCAATAACGAAGTACCTTCCATTAACAGAAGCTTCAAAAACTCAAAACCAGTTTAAAACCCGGTTGTTAAGCAAATCTGCACCCCATTTATTAACCGATCTTGCTGATTTTCAATAGGGAATTTCTCGAAAATATTTATGATCGTTTGATATATCCATTATGTACGTCAGTTATCGGTGCACTTAATAAATGCCAACGTACTAAAGGAATTGGTACTACAGTCATCATTTCTCACAAAGATCCAGGAAATATTATTACTTTTTTACACTTTTTCAACAAAAATTTAGGAAATTACAAACGGAATGAAAAACTTATATATGTATACTCTACGCCTGTAGTTACCCTGCGGGAAATTGGTAGCAATTGATGCAATAATACCGGTCTTTAAGTACCATTTGAGTATCAATTGACACTTAATAGCCACCAAAGTTCCAGTTAAGTATCAAAGTTCCAGTTGAGAACCATGTTAAACATTGAAAGCTAATGAGCAATTAGCAACTCGCACTCAAGAACAATATGCCCATCAAACATTCGGGGTGTCGCCATCAGTGTTGCCAGGGCTAAATTGAACTTTAAAAAAGGTCAGAAAAGGCTAAATGTCCCAAAAAATTAAGACAGAAAAAAGCTAATATAAATTTTTACATAAAACCGCTTTTGTTTTATTTGTCCTTATTGGTTTTTCATATATCTTAAAAATATATCAGTGAATTTATAGATATAACATAAATATTTCATATGAGTAGTAAAGTTTGTTAAAAAAAATTATTATAATCTTCAATGGAATTAAGCGACGCGGGCTAAAATTTTTCCTTAAATATAAATAATTTCGATCTTTTGTGCGAATTAATACAGAAAAAAATGAATAAATTGATGACTTTGTAAAAATTAATTGAAAAAATTATTTTTAAAGTTAGGTTAAGAATAAAAAAGGCTAGAAAAAAAGCTAAAACGAAATTTTGAGCTTTAAAAAGGCTAAACTGGCAACACTGGTCGCCATCGACATAACAAAAAACAATAAAATAAAAATAAATTTAAATTTAATAAAATTAATAATAAAAAAGCTAAAAAAGTAAAACAATTGTCGAATTTTTATCAAATTTTTATTACATTAGTCGAGGGAACCTATCCTGTAACCTGTCTCATGGGACTAACAACACCATGTAAAAGTGACAGGTTCCTCTCATATAAAGTTCCGGAACTGAGACCGCTCTAGCCTTGAGAACCTGTCACATACTAGTTTTGAACCGGTTCACTTTATTCTAGGGATGTGATCAGTAAAAGTAACATGCATTCGATTCGGGGTTTCACAGAAAATATAAATTGTAAATATTTCAATATTTCAAAAAATAAAAAATATTAAAAATAATACAATCTCTTTATGTTTTTACAAAATTATATTTTATAATTATTATATTTATTGATACTGAATATGCCCTTTCGGGTTAGTTCTGTGACCTGTCTGTTTAAAAAGGGTGTATTTCTCCCACCTAGGCCAACGTTCAGTTTCATTCACAAAATAAAAAGAATACGAATATTTGTTGATTTAGAATTAATTTAATTTTTATCTAATGGTTTTTAAACTTAAGCTGTGGTCACACTAGTGAAATATTTAAACAAAATTGCTTGACCCTTAAAAAATATGCTGTCATTATTTAAATTTTGATCATTTTTCTGCTATAAAATGATGTGGTTTATGCTTAGAAATTATTTTCTTATTTAATTTCCTGGAAACATATTTTTTATAACATATTTGTCTAGTCTGAATGGATATTTATTTAAAAAAAAAAACTATTTGATTTCTGCTTAGAAATTATGCTCTTATTTTATTTTTTGTCAAATATTTGTCTACCCTGACTGCAGCTTTTCATTTCAAACTAATTTAGGGAAATGGAAATCTCAGTAAGTCATCGATTAAAATTTTGATCATTTTTCTGCTATAAAATGATGTGGTTTATGCTTAGAAATTATTTTCTTATTTAATTTCCTGGAAACATATTTTTTATAACATATTTGTCTAGTCTGAATGGATATTTATTTAAAAAAAACTATTTGATTTCTGCTTAGAAATTATGCTCTTATTTTATTTTTTGTCAAATATTTGTCTACCCTGACTGCAGCTTTTCATTTCAAACTAATTTAGAGAAATGGAAATCTCAGTAAGTCATCGATTAAAATTTTCATTGAATATTTGGTTATTTTATTTTAAAAAAGAAACAAGGATATTAAAAAAATTAAATTATAATTTTATTATTTTTTTTTCCCAAAAGTTAAATGTTATGTTACCAACTTTCTGACAAATTTTTTATACCAATCCTTCCCTCCTTTTTGCTATAAAAATACTATTTGCAAAAGTTTAAATAAAAATTCTCTTGTTATTGTTGGTGCGTGGTTTTGGAAAAAATGAATGAAAGAAGGTAAAAAAAAAGTATCATAGAAAACAGGACTCACAGCTCAACAAAGATATAGTTAAATTTGTATTCATTTCAACCACAGAGCGTGTAGAAAAAGAAAAAAAGCTGTCAGTTGCTCTGGCTTTGATACCAAGAGCAGACAAAAGTGTAAGTTTCCTGATGGTAATGGTTGATGTTATTGTGCATGTTGATGCATGTATAAACAAACATATATACGTTCTATCTGAGACTGAAACATTAAAAAAGGATAAGTTCTTATGGGGTTACTCAAACATAAGTTTTAAAGAGTATTTTCTTTCAATGAAATTATAAAAATATACTGTAGTTTGGAAGGAATTGAAAATTATATAGAATTAATAGTATACCCTTGACACTAAATGGTGTCGTTTTGCTAACATATGGGGTCAATATTTTTCTGCGTGTAAAAATATTTAAAAAAATATTTTAAAATATAAAATTAGTATTATATTCCAGAGTCTACAAAATTTAGTTGGCCCATACAAATATATGTCTCAACTTTACATACCTTTTAATGTCCCATAGAGTATTCAAAATAATAACAACATAACATTTATAAGGACTTAAATGTGCTCATTACACTCACATTTTAAATGGTATCATAAACAAGAACAAAACAAAGACGACAGTGATGATATTATACATTCTTTTTCAAAATACTTTTGAATCTTTTCAGTTAAAAAAAAAAAAAACGGTTATAACAAGTGCCTGAAATGAAGGGGTCGTGTTTGAACTGAATAAACTTTAAGTGGCTTTAATAATTGCATGTAAATGTTATAATTAAAATACTAACATACTTACTTTAGTATAATGTGTCATTTACACTTGTTGTAAAAGGGAAATACTTAACAAAAGTTGTTTGGTATTTTGATCATAATGAATGAGTTTACAAAGTACTTAAAATATATGTAAAATATATATAATAATAAAGAGAGATTTAAAAGGGAATATATGATATTGTGGTCTAAACTTTGATGATTTTTAGAAAACTTTTAAATGCTTTAGTTCAAAAATACAATTTAATTTAAATATTATTAAATTAATTGTGATGATTTATATGATGGAAATGTTTCTTTTATTAAATTATTTTTTTATTAATATATTTATTTAATTACACATATAGACAAAGGCAAAAAAAGATATCTCTTTAAAGTTTGATACACGGTATTAATAAGTGCTAACCCTACCAATCTTTTTTTATACCCTTAACCACAGGTGCAAAAGTTATAAATGTATATGTATGTATAATTATGTTTTTAAATTCCAAAATTTTAATCGGAGAATTAAAAAGTTTATGTTGAGATAGTTTTTATATAAATCGGTCATAAATATTTTAATAAAATTTCGTTCTTTTTTTTTAATTAACCCCATTCGTTTATAATAAACAATCGAATTATGTGTCAAAAACTAAAAACAATTAATGGTATAAATGAACACACAATTATGTACAGTATCGGTCATATAATTAGCCCATCCTTAAGTAATATTTTAAAGTATTTATTTTCTTTTAATACACAAACTTTTAAAACATATTTATTACAGGGATATGTTTTGTATACTATAGTCAAATTATTACATATAACATAGAAACCAAACATTTAAAATTTCATTGCAAAAAAATTCTTTTCATTAAAAGGTTCAAATATACATGGACAACTAATTAGCCCACCCAACTTTAGATAACTCATAGAAATCGCAACATTATAATTTTTTAATATTTTGTTGGATAAACCTTTTGTTTTATTACTGCTTCCAATCATCGTGGCAAACTTTTTACAAGGGATCGACATCTAGTGGTAGGAATCGAGTTTCAAGTGCTTTGAACGGCTACCCATAATTCAGACGAATCTCTTGGCTGTTTTAAACGTACACCTGCTTCCACATCGTTCCAGAGGTTTTCAATGGGATTAAGATCCGGACTCTGAGCTGACCAAGGTAATACCACAACGGACTGTTCTTCCAAAATATGTTTTACAGTACGTGATGTGTGCTTCGGATCGTTGTCATGCATAAAAATCCACTGAACGGATATGTTTTCCTCCGCAAACGGTATCATATATTGCTGAAGTATTTCCTTGTACTGATGCTGATCCATTCTGCTCGCCATGAAGGAACCACCTCCATGCTTAATGGTTTTTAGGGTATAACGTGGATTGAACTCCAAAATTTAGACGAGCTTTAATATTTTTTTTTTTTGGAGACGTGTGCTGTACGGTACAGCCAATTAAACCATTTTCATTTAGTCTGCGACGAATAGATTTCCTACTAATGGATACTCCATATTCTTCCGACACATTTTTCTGAATCTCTGATGATATTAAAGGATTTTTCTTCGCATAACTGCAAATTAAACGATCTTCAGAACTATTAGTATTCCTAGGTCTCTTTTTTCTTGCAACAGCTTCACAAGTTTTATATTTGTTATGATATTNNCATAAAAATCCACTGAACGGACATGTTTTCCTCAGCAAACGGTATCATATATTGCTGAATTATTTCCTTGTACTGATGCTGATCCATTTTAAGGGTATAACGTGGATTGAACTCCTGCTATGTAGGACGCCATACATTTTTCTTTACACCAATTGTGCGGCGTGGTTTGGAAGTTGCTTAAAATGGCCAAATTAACGTCGGTGTAAGATGGACATTATAATAGCGAAATGGAATTCATGGATAAGTAATAGAGGGACTGATAGGACCAGTGATAACCTACAGTCCATGGTACGATAGCGAGATTATAACTAGAGAGAAGATAAAAGGACGGTAAGATCATTTGGGTCGTGCAAATTACCGGACCCGAATGGAATCTCTTCAGCCATGTTACGGAATATCAATGAAAGGGTCGTCTTACTATTGGCAGAACTATTCCGGACATGTCTTATGTTGAGCACCCATTCTGTCATTGTGTAGCGCTTCAGAGAGAGGTAGGCTGCAGTGGTTAAGGGCCACACACTGCATGAGCTAGAAGAGATGACAAGCAAAGAGCTATTCAATCTCACAGGGTTTGTAATGGATATTAAATAGAATAGGGGCTAGGTTATACTTTTCTGTCTTTTTTTCTTTTCTTTCTCTATATGTAAGGGATCACATTGGGCCGTTTGGCCCTTATAGCGAAAATATTTTCCTTTTCCCAAAATATAAATAGAATATATTCCAATTATAGAACACAAATTCACTCGCATTTGAAGTAAATTGTCTGTTTCAAAGTAATTTATTCATTGGGCTTTCGTTATTACAAATTTTTGATAGGAAGAAAAATGAAATTCCGAGGGTATAAAATGTTCGACTTTTTTACTTTAATATGAATAAATTTTATATTTATTAAATAAAAATATTAATGTTTGTAGTAAAAATTAAAAAAAAAAATTAACAAAGAATTTATGACGGTTTTTATATCCAAAATGTATAATAATAATAATAATAATAATAATAATAATAATAATAATAATATTTTTTAAATATTATGACAAAATTTTAAGACAAAAATATTATGGTAAAAGTTGTTTATATTAAACTTACCCCTCTACCAATAGATGTGTTGCCACATGAGCCATAGATTGCCAAACCGGATCTGCTGGTATAGGGATTTCTTTAGCAATTTCCTCCAAACGCATAGCAAAATTTTGTATGTTCTATAAATAGAAAAACAAGTACCAACAATAATTATTTTTCTGTTTCGTAATATAATATTAAAAATAATAAATTTTCTTACCCTATTCATTATATCAATATATGCATTATGTTGGAAACTAACATGATTTACATCCCACTTCACTTTAGCAATCATGGCCAAAATGGCGGGTAAATCAAATATTCTGGAAGTAACACAAGTATAAACGGGACGAGCTACATCGGACATAAAGTCAATATATTCAAAATAAGAACTAAGCATAGATCTATCCTGAATCAGTAGTAAGTGATTTAAATAATTTTGTAATATATGGAATTGTTGAGTCATACAATGGCCACTTTCAACGGCCACAATGCGATGGGAAAGACCATATAAAGTATCAGGATTAGCGAGTTCATTGTTGGTCTGGAAAACAATTTTTTATTTTAAATTCATGTTTAACAAGTTATTTTATGAATGTAGCCTACCAGGGAGGAAAAATTTAAAGGCCAAATTTTTATATTTGGCAATATGTTAATTCTAACATTTTCCAATTTTTGATCCAATTTAGCAGAATAAAAGTTGTTCATTTGTACAGGCTAAAAATAAAATAAAACTTTAATATTTTTGATTAAAATTTAACAAATAAACTTACCGAATCCTTAGCAAATATTTCATGAACAGCAAAGGCATAAAAATCCATTAATTCCAACATACTGGCTATAATTTTTGGCGAAATACAATGTAGCAATTTGCACATTTGCAAATAACGACCAATACAACGAAATACATTTAATGTGGTATTATTAACAATTAATTGTTGATTTGAAGATTCATCATAATCTTTACTCTGCAAACTTTTATGGTCATCATCACTTTCTTCTTCACTAAAGTAGCAGGAAGCTTCATCAACAATACCCGATAGAATATCTTCTTCTAACATAGCCACATCTAGACCACCATCAAAGGGTGAACTTTTCTCACTGAAACGTAAAAAATAACCATAGGAACCATAAATGGAACTGCCCCCATCCTGGGAATGTACGGAAACCAATTCATCACAATTATTATTGCTAGTAGGAGAATTATTGGCTGAGGTGGAGCTTGTTACCAACAAAGCAATAGGAGGAGATTTATGACGTCGTAAAGTATGACGTATAGAACGAAACTCCTAAGGAATATCAATAATTATAAATACTTTTGTTTAAAAATCAAATAAATCTTTAACACAATTTACCGGTAATTGCAAAATATTTGAAAAAGAATCAACTACTGTCCATGATTCATTATCCAAAAATAAACAAATTTCCTCTAAACAGGAACTGTGATAACGTTGAAAGAATTCCTCACTTTGCAATTTCATAGTTTCTATTAACTTTTCCGAATGTTCTCCACAAAATTCCAAACCCACTTTCTTTAGTCTTTGTATTATGGATAATACTTGTATGAAATGATCATATTTCAACATTTTCAACTTGGAACTTTGTAAAAATATACAGATTTTTGTTAAAATATCATTCCATATACGGGATTGACCTTTTTTTAATTTTTCTTGTATATAAACATCAGGTGATTCCGGAATATCAAGAGGATATAGTTTATAGTTCTGATGCCATATAACTATTTGATAATAGGAAGCCAATATTGTCCAAAAAGTTTTACATAAACTTATCAAACATGGTATATACTTGTCAGCTTCAACTTGTTCACACAATTGTTCATATAACATTTTCATATTTTCGTCGAGATTAGGATCATTATAGCCACGTAGCACTGAATTGACCGAGGAATGTATGGCTGATATAAAGTTGATATGAAGCTGATCCATTGCTATTAGCGATTTGTTGAGTAATTTATAAGCTTCTTGTAGTTTAGAATATTTGCGCATATCAAAATTTAAAATCATCTTTAGGAAACAAGAAATTTTAATGAAAAATTTATTTTATATGAAAGAAGTATTAAATAAATACCTCATTTAAAACTGTATCTAATTGGAACTCTGTTAATAATAAAGTTTCTTGCAGTTTTTTATTTAAGGATTGCACACAATTGTATTGCATAAACTCTGTAGCTGAATCTTTGCATGTGATTAGTAGGGAAATAGCCCCGGAATAATTGCATTCACTTAAGAGTTTTTGTACCTCAACATCAGTGGATTTCTGAAAATAATGAAGCATAAAAATTATTAGTATTAATATTTGTAAAGATTTTCGCAACGGTTAGTCGAACAATTTTTATAAAAAAAATAATAATAATAATTATATTGGAAAAGAAATATAAAATAATGTAATATAATGGATGTGATTTTTTTGTAGTAAACAAATAAATCTTTGTGGTGAAAACAAATTTTTATGGTGAATTAAATTGTTTGTATAGAATATTTTTGAGATGGAAAAATATTTTCGAGTGATTTTATTTTATTTTTTGAACATGTTCTAAAATCTGTAGTTCTATAACGGGTATAATCAGAACCACTTCATCGTCAGAACTAGTGGTTTAACAACCAATTCTGATACCAATGGAGTATAACTTATTTGTGATTCTAAATTTGTTTTAAGGAATTGTTTAGAGAACTAGTACTTAAGAACTAATTCTCTATGACTTCTATAAAACTTCTAAGAATAAATTAATGGTTCTCGATTGACTTTCTGGAACTGCGCAGCAGAATATATTTTTTTTTCTTATATTATTTAATTTATTAAATAATATTATTATTTAATATTATTTAATAAATTCGTAAGTATTTACTTCAGTCATATATTGACTTAAAATGCAAAACTCCGTAAAAATTATTTACAAAATACTCATATATTCGATGTTGGATTTAATTAAATAATGATGAATGAATTCAAAATAAATCAACACAAAATAGTTGTTATTCGTATTCATATCCTATTCTCAATAATGTCGTAATTGAATCATTTTCATCATGTGTTCATACCGTTTACCATTTATTGCGAAAACAATTTTTATATTAAACGGATCAATGCCATTTTGTGACAAATCAGAAAATTCGCAAAAATAAATGCATTATGCATTTGCATAAAAGTATCAGCCCTGATCAGTAATGAATTATATTTGGGAGTGAAATATA
>MINK01191449.1:26798-47682 GCA_001735545.1 Phormia regina | reverse complement strand
AATCTAGAAACATGAAATTAAATATACATGGTCCTATATGGGAAAAAAATTCACAAGAGTGGTCTTTATGATACTTTTTTGTTCTTCTAATGGTACATTTTGATTTTTTTTATAATTATGAACCTAGAAAGATGAAATTAATCTTATGTAGTCCTAAACGAATGTGAATCCATAAGAGGACATTTTATGGTAACTTTTTGTTCTGATGGTACTTTTTGAATTTTCTATAATTTTTAATTTAGATACATGGTCCTAAATTAATGATGATTCAGTGATTCCATGTCAAAACGGATTCCATGTCATGTTGAAACATCCTTTACTGTAGGAGTATAGTTCATAAAAAAATAATTTTAATTTATATTATTATTCAATAAAACCCGCGCAATTCCGGGTCAATCAGCTCGTATACATATATATTTTTTGTAATTTTGGCAATAATTTTAAATAAATAAATAAATAAAAAATATTTAAATCACAAACAAAATGAAAATTAAATTTTCTTGTTTGTTGGGATTTTCTTTTCCATTTACTCTTGCATACGTGCCTCTATCTATATGTGAGTAGATATAGTGTAAAAGTATTTGTTTGTCTATCTGTTCACACTATCAAAGTGTTAATAACCTTTTTTTCTACAACTTATATACAATTTATTTGTTTGCCCCAAGAAAAAATAAATAAATAGAAGAAAAAAACATGCTGTAGAAATTGTAATTAAATTATAATTAAATTAATTAAATGTAAAACAAAGAAAGAAAAATTATTAAAATAAGCAAATAAGCTGGAAAATTTTAGAGAGAATCAAGATTTAAGTAGCATGTGTATATGAATAACATGCAAATTGTTTAGATGAAAGAAAAAAATTAAAGCTTAAAATGAAAATGAATTTTAATTGAAAACGAAAAAAAAAAAAAAAATTAAATACGAAAGTGAAAAGAACGGAAATTACTAGGAGGCATTAAGATTTCAATTTGTAATCTTTAGAATACTAAAAATTGGAAAAAAATATAGGATATATTTAATTAAGGAGGTATAGATTAATTACCATCTAATTGCATACAGATTTTAGCTTTTTAGCCGTTCTATTACAACTTAAATTGTGGATATTGATACAAATAGTTATTTCTGCAAAGGATTTAGATTTTAGCTGTACTTATATTAAACTTATTTTATAATCACTATTTTCTTTGCATGGGGTATACTATTCCTTCTGGTCCTATCCTTTTTATTTTTATTTCAATTATAAATTATGAACAATAATTAAAAACTTATTTCATAAGAACAGTTACTAAAAATATTACTTTTTGTTGGTTGATTAATATTTTTGGTTGTTTGGGGGAGGGGGCCACTATTCCCCTTGGTCCTGCCCCTACTATATCATTTTAAATAATGGATATAACGAAAAGAAAAAACACTAATGCTACAAAATATTTTTACTTACTACAGATCTCATAATTAATATTTTTTTGCATGGGGGATATTATACCCCCTGGTCCTATCCTATATATTTTTACCTGAATTATAAAGAATATTAAAAAATTGTATTAAATTATAAAATATTGTGAAACTATTGAGAAAATAGTTCTGATGCCATGAGATAATTAATATTTATTATGTAGGACAAATAGCTCTCTGACTCTGCTCCTATCGAAACAAATATAAACAACCCCCTTTTAATTTTGTAACTTATAGGATGATACGGTTATTGAAAAAAATGGGTTTAACTTATTTTTATTAATTTTATTTAAGTCTATAAGTGGATTCGTTTATTATTTTTTTCACTTATCTAATGGACGTATTTGCATTTTATCGCTATCACTATATTACTTCCATTTTATATTTTCTTTAAGTCTATTTCCATAAGTAATTCTCTGACGTTAGTACGAATTATCTAATTTCCATTCAATCAATATTATAAATTCTATTTCTATTTATTATAATTTGTCAAACTACAAAGACTATAGACTTTAATTATATTGTTTAATTAGTGTTATAATTTACTTAAAAAAAAAAAAAAAACACAACAGCAAAAACAACAACTATACTAAGAAAAAAAAAAACAATAATGAAAATTATAGGCTTTAAAGACCGACCACAAACTACTGTACAGCAGAAAGTGGGTCTAAAGGAACATTTTTTGGTTATAAATCTGTATCTCCTAAACCACTGCCCAGATTGAATTGATATGTATAGCAGAGTGGTAAAGGAGCACTCAAGCTTTCAGAAAAGTTAATTTGTAATCACCCTGTGATAATACGATATAAGCTACAGGCTGTCAAAGTTGCCTATAGCGAGCTAGTAAAAGTTGGAAAAAAATCATAACTTCTGTAAATTAAATCCGATTTCCAAGATTTTTGTTTTTATGGCAAGGGCTTAAGATAAAGCAATAAAAAATTTACTTTAGTTAAAAAGATATTTAGCTTCAATTTTTGAATAATTTTTAAAATTTTGCCTGAACTTTATTTAGTTTTTCGGGAATAAATCCTGAAATATATGAAGAAAAAAACTTTTAAAAATATTGATAAATTTGGAATATATTCGATAATAATAAATTGAAGAAAATTTTCAATTATCATCATTCGTTTAGACGTGAAAAATATTCAAAGTCAGGATTTTGAAATAACTATGAAAAATAGCTGTTTTACAAATTTATTTCGTTTCCTTTTTCTTAAAGTTATTTTTATAAAAAAAAAAATTTCTTTACATATTTTAAAAGACAAGTTTATAAATAAAAGTCAAAAAGAAATTTTGTAGTAATTGAGGTTTGCACCCTACATTCGGCACTGATCGAAAATCATGAATTTTCAAAAAAAGTTTAATTTTTATTGATTAATAAAAAAAACTTTCAGGCAAGATTTTTAAAATTTTTTGACGACATTTAGTTAAGAAATATATTGAGATCAATTTGTTTTTAAAATGTTTTCCTCTCGATCAAAAATACACGCATAAGTGCAGATTTAATGAAAAAGTAAATATTTTGTTAACGACTTTTTTAAATTGTACAAAAAATTATTTTAGCAAAATATTTTCGCCACTTTTTCTTAGGTAATATATAAAATAAATAACGATCTTTCATTCCTACGAAAATTATTTAAAAAGCTTTAGAAATAAATTTTTAAACATTTTTTTTTAAAGTAACTAATATTAAAAAAAGTCAAAGTAAAAAACAAAAAATTCAATTCATTTTAACAGTAATAAAGTTATGTTCAGATTAGTCAAATATTTGAACAATATGACTTAAAAACTATATAAAATATATTTTAATTTCTAGCTGACATTTTATTAAAACTTAATCATTGCTATTTTTTCTTGTAAAACATTTGCAAGATCAAACAATGGCAAACAAATTTTTGGTAAAACTATGATTTATAAAAATGTGATTAAATATTTGATAAATCTGAACTTAGCTTAGGAGGTATTTTAAGAGGGTTATCTTGTCAAGCTTTTTACAGAAATATTAAAATTTTTGAAATCGTACATAATTTGTAGAAGTTAAGATTTTTTTTTTAATTTTTATATATTCGAAATAGTTAACTTTGACACCCTGTACCATATATCGTGTTATCACAGGGTAACTACTAAATAATTTTTCTAAAAGCTTACCTCCTCTCCTACAACTCTTTCATATATTTCAATTTCATTCGAATAGTAGTTTATGAGATAAAAATTTATTACCCAAAAATTTGTGTTTGGATCCACTGTACATCATGAGCATCTAGACGGAAGGACGGACATCATTACATGGACTTAAACAATTTTAATATTTTTAGTCTTTTAGTATTAAATACCTTATATATCACAAATCAAATACCTATGCTGATGTAGGGTATAAATATTTAAATACGACATTTAAAGATAAATTTCAAATACAAAAATAAAAAAAGAAAAAGAAATAAAAATGTCAAAAATCGATCTAATTCTGCGATTTAAAAAAAAAAGCAAACAAAAAACCAATCAACCATTCAACTACTTAAGTCTAACGAAAAAATAATGAACTTAAATAAACTAATTACATTATGAATACTAAAACCTGGACAAGGGGAGAGGCATAGAAAATTATGAAGTAAGTAAATAGATAGTTTAGGATTTTTGTAAATTTCGATAATAATGTGTTGTATGGAATATTACATATGTATCTATGTAATTTAAAAGTATCTAAATAAATATCAATATATGGGTGGGATTAGTGTTTGATTGGTTTTCGTTTGTTTTTGTCAAGTGTGAAATATTTTGCTTATGATTTTGTTTCTTTTTTCTTCCTGGTCGATTTAAGCGTTTCCTATAAATCCAGAGACAAAGTATTTAAGTGCAATACTTATGTCTATTTATTATTTAATTAATAACTACAATAAATTGTATATTCAACTATCATTTTTATGCTAATTTTTTGTGTTTGATGTAAGTAAATATTTTGACAAGATTAAATTAAACAAATTTAAATAAATTTGTAATAAATTTTAAATTAAATTAGTACAGAAAAAAATTATTTAATAAATATTTAAAAAATGCAAAGAGTGAGAGTTGCTTAAGGCCTAATGCAACCGGGAATGTATATTTTATACCCAAATTCCTTCTGGGATCAGAGATATATAATTTTGAAAATTGTGATTTTAAACTAGGAAAATATGGAATTTTCAAGTGGCTCTAATGGATACAAGGTGAGCACAAGAATTAGGTAAACGGTTTAGTGGGAGTAGATTGGGAATTGTAGTTTCCATGCCCATGTATGTTTTATGCCCAGATTCCATCTAAGATCAGAAATATATAATTTTGAAAATTATATCTTTTCCCTACGAAAATATGGTAAAATGTAGAACTTTCAAATGGATCCAGAGGAGACAAGGAGCAGGAATGAATTGGGTAAACGGAAGGCGGACTAGTAGAGTTTAAAAATGTGTGTTTTAGGTCCATAATCTATCTGGAGTCAGAAATATATAAATTTGAAAATAGTATTTGTTCACCATGAAAATAATGAAAAAAGGGAAATTTTCAAGTGGCTTCAGAGCAGACAAGGAGCATGAATAAATTGGGTAAACGGAAGAGTGGATATAGCCTAATACTAGTAGAATTCAGAAATGTATGCTTTAGGTCCATAATCCATCTAGAATCAGAAATATATAATTTTAGAAATAGTATTTTTTCACTATGAAAATAATGAAAAAGGTGGAATGTTCAAGTGGCTTCAGAGGAGACAAGAAGCTAAAATTAATCAGATAAGTAGAAAAAAGAGAATATTCTAAGACTAGTAGAAACCAAAAATGTATATTCTACTTCCAAATTCCTTCTCAGATCTGAGACATATTATTTTGAAAATTCTATTTTTTCGCTATAAAAATATGGAAAAAGTGGAATTTTTAAGAAACTCCAATGGCCATAAAAAAGGCATTAATTGGGTAAGCGAAAGATTTGGAGTAGTCTAGGACTATTAGATTCCAGGTATGTATATTCTATGTGAAGAATCCATCTGTGTTCAGAAATATATAATTTTGAAAATAGTATTTTTTTACTATGAAAATGATGAAAAAAGGGAATGTTCAAGTGGATCCAATGGTCACAAGGAGCACACATAAATTTGGAGAGAGCAAGTGTGGAAGTTGCCTGAGACAGTAGATTCTAGAAATCTATATTTTATGATTAGATTCGTTCTTTGATCAGAGATATATAATTTTAGAAATTGTATTTTTTCACTATGAAAATGTGGAAAAATTTGGAATTTTCAAGTGGCTCCAAATGGCACAAGGAGCAGTAATGAATTGGATAAATAGAAGAGTGACCGTTGCGTAGGATGCATAGATTTTAGAAATGTATATTATATTTACAAGTTCCATCTGGAATCAAATTTATAGAATTTGGAAAATTCTATTTTTCCATTAACAAAATATGGGAAAATGTGTAATTTTCTAGTAGCTCTAATGGACACAAGGAGCAGAAATAAATCGGATACGTAAAAGAGAAAGTGTAGCTTAGGACTATTAGATTTCAGCAATGTATATTATATTTCCAAATTTCATCTGGGATCAGAAATATATAATTTTGAAAATTTCATTTTTTTTTTTACTACAAAAATATGAAAAAATGTAGAATTTCCAGGGGCTCCAATGGACACAAGGAACAGACATAAATTAGGTGAGAATAAAAGTTAGAGTAGCCTGAGACCAGTAGATTCCAGAAATCTATATTTTATGATCAGATTCATACTGTGATCAGAGTTATAGAATTTTGAAAATTATATTATATTATATTTTTCAATATAAAAATGTGGAAAAATGTCTAATTTACAAGTGACTCAAATGAACACAAGAAGCAAACCTAAATTGGGTGAGAACAAGAGTGGTAGTAGCCAGAGACCAGTAGATTCCAGAAATCTATATTTTATGATCAAATTCCTTCTGGGATCTGAAATATATAATTCTGAACAAAAAATCTGTTGGCCCTAATTACAATAATAAAAAAGTAAATTCAAATACTTTACTTTTACCAGCCTTAATGATCATTTAGTTCATTAAGAAATCATCATTCATTCATTCATCACTCACCCATTTAAAAGATCATTAAAACTAAATTATTACAAACACAAATGCCACGTTGTCTAACAAATAATATTTGAAACAATATACAAAAAAAAATGCAATATTATTTTAATGTTTGTTGAATTTTAGATGGTTTTTGTGAGTGTGAGTGTATGTGTGTAAAAAGTATCTATCAGTTTATTTTATATATATTTTTTTTTTGTTATAACACCTTGTACTGATTGCATAATTGTATATACATTCAAACATTTATTGTTCGAAATGATAACAAACGACCAATAAACTGCACCAATATTTATTTCCAATACACAATTTTCTTCAATGGAATTTTATTTATTTCTATGTATGTATGTATGTGTGTGTGCCTGTGCATATTTATATATGTATGTATATTAGTATAAGTTTTTTTTTATTTTTCTTTAGAACATTTGCTGCAAATAAATATCAAATACTTTAGTTTAAAACGTAATAGATTTCTTTAAGACACACCTTGTATTATAACGAACAAGTTCTACTTAAATACAATATAATGTTGGCAAAAATATTTAATGAAGGTTAAATTTGTTTAAACATTTACTTAAATGGCACAATCATTTGTGTTGTTATTGTTATTATAACAATTATGTTTGTGAGAAAAATATTGCAAAAAAGGAACAAAAGAAGGGTAACTATATTTCTTTATTTTTCTTTTGAGTTGGGGGACATTATGAAAATTGTAAATAACTTCATTATGACACCTGCATTATTTTAAAATCCTAAAGAAAATATAAATATCTATTTATATTTATATTTACCTTTCATTAACACTACATTAATCTCTAATTCATCATTGATTAATTCATCATATATCAGAGAACACATATACAAATACATATTTTATAATAAAATTTTAATACCTTTAAAACTACAATGCACACGATTTTATTTATCACGTAAAAAGAAAATATTCTGCAGATATTTTTTTTTATAAAAAAAAGAAAGAAATAACTATGTAGTGAGATGAAGGGGGAAATATGACATTTTTTATTACCTGTCATTTTTAGGTTAAATTCTGTTATGACCTGGTATTTATGAGCACATACAGCTCCATAAATAAATATACATATGTATATGTATGTATGTACATGTAGTCAGACACACACTCCAAAGGATGTTTGTTTTTCTTTCTATGGAAAACATTTTAACCTGTTGCATGTAAATCAGGCACGTTTATTTTTTTTATTATTATTCACTATTTTATATGTACATACAGATGTCTATATGTGTGTGTTTGTATAGTTGAATGTACTAGTATTTTCCTATGAAAGTAAGGAGAGGAAAATAGTGCATTTCCATACATATATAGCCACCCAATATAAAATAAATCTGTTTCAAAAATAGCAGACCTTCGAATTTTAACTATAAGTGAAATGATATTTTTTTATAACGTAGACTATATTTGGCATAAAATTGTTTTCAAAAAACATTTTAACGATTTTTTTTTAATTTTTTATAAAAATTCTATGTTTTTCAAAAATATAAAAATGAAAAAAAATATCCCATTCAAAGGCTTTGAAATGTTTTTTTTTTTTTTTTTTTTTTTTAACGCAGTAATATTTTCTATGTTTTTATAATTTTTATAAAAATTCTATGTTTTTTTTTTTAAATATAGAGTTTAAAAGAATAAAAAATCTATCACATTCATAGGCTTTGGAAATTTTTCAATAACGCAGAAATAATTTCTGTGTTTTTCTATTTTTTATAAAATGTCTATGTTTTTCAAAAATATAGAATTAACAAAAAAATCATATTTAATAGCTTTGAAATGTTTTTTTTCAATTTTTAAAAATTTTGTTTTTTTTTTTAAATATAGAATTTAAAAAAACCTTTCAAATATTTTTTCAATTTCTATGTTTTTTAATTTTTACAAAATTTCTATGTTTTTCAAAACATAGAATTTTCAAAAAATCTCTCATATTCAAAGCCTTTGAAATGTTTTTTTTTGTCAATAAAGTAGAAATAATTTCTATGTTTTTTTCTTTTATATAAAAATTCTATGTTTTCAAAAAATTTTATTAATTTTAAAATATAATTTCTGTGTGGCAGACCTTCGAATTTCAACTAAAAGTGCAAAAATAGTTGCAAATAGAATATATTTCCATAAATTTTTTTCTTAAACATTTTAACGAAAACTATTGAAATTTTTATAAAATTTTCAAATTTTTCAAAAATATAAAATTTAAAAAAATAATAATAATAATAATAATAATAATAATAATAATAAATAAATAAATATTCAAAAGCTTTAAAATGTTTTTTCAATAACGCAGTTATAATTTCTATGTTTTTCTAATTTTTATAAAAAATCTATGTTTTCAAAAAAAAAAAAAAAATCATTAATTTGAAAATATAAATTCTATGTTTCAAAAAAAGCAGACCTTGGAATACTATAACTATAAGTGCAATGATATTTTTTTATTACAGAGAATATATTTCCATAAAATTGTTTTCAAAAACAGTTTTAGGATTTTTTATATTTTTATAAAATTCTATGTTTTCTATGTTCTATATTATTAAAAAATATAGAATTTTCCAAAAAAAAATCTATCATATTCAAAGTCTTTGAAAGGCGTTTTCAATAAAGCAGAAATAATTTCTAAGTGTTTTTCTAATTTTGATAAATATTCTATGTTTTCAAAAAATTTTATTAATTGTAAAATATAAATTCTATGTTTACAAAGTGGCATACTTTCGAATTTCAACCATAACAGCAATGATAGTTGAAATTCGAATATATTTCCATAAAATAGTTTTCAAAAGCATTTTAACAAAAAAATTTTAATTTTTATAAAAATTCGATGTTTTTGTAAAATATAGAATTTTCAAAAAAATGTACCTTATTCAAATTATTTGAAATATTTATCCATAGCGTAGAAAAAATTTCTATGTTTTTGTATTTTTTAATAAAAATTCTAAATTTGAAAATATAATTTCTATGTTTACAAAGTGACAGACTTTCGAATTTCAAATATAAGAGCAGATTGTTTTCAAAAACATTTTTATTTTTTAATTTTTATTAAATTTCTATGTTTTTTTAAAAATATAGAATTTTCAAAAAAAAAAAAAAATATATATATATATATATCACATTTAAAGACTTTGAAATGTTTTTTAATAACGCAGAAATAACTTCTATGTTTTTTGTAATTTTTATAAAAATTCTATGTTTTCCAAAAAATTTGTTGATTTGAAAATATTATTTCTATGTCTCAAAAATGCCAGACTTTCGAATTTCAACTATGAGTGCAATGATATTTTTTATAACATTGTTTTTTAAAAACATTTTAACGAAATTTTTCATTTTTATAAAAATTCTGTGTTTTTCAAAAATATAGAATTTTCAAACAAAATCTATATTTTCTAACAATTCTTATTCAAAAGCTTTTAAATGCTTTTCCATAGCACAGGCTATGTTTTTGTAATTTTTATAAAAATTCCATGTTTTCAAAATATGTCATTAATTTAAAAATATAATTTCTTTGAAATTTACGTATGAAGCCCTAACATAGGATTAATTTCTATGAAAATTAAAATTTTTATATTAGTTTACCTTAAAAGTTTTATGCTATTCGATAACATAGATAACATAACATAGAAATTAATTTTAATTAAATTCGATATTTTTTAAAACATAGAATAAAATTTCTATAAATATTCCCTAGTTGAAAAATAGCCTGCCCTTTTTATTCCACGTTTTTTTACAACATAGAATGAATTTAAATTTCATTAAAGTGTTACTCGAAAACATAGAATTTATTTGTAATTTTAAAAATCTAAATTATATTATACGCATTTCAAAACCATTTTAATTTCTTTTAAAATTCTATGTTTCATGACATTATAGATTGAATTTTAGTAAAAATTCTATGTTTTTCGAAGATTTTAATGCAAATCGAAAACATAGAATTTGTTTGTAATTCTTCTAAAATTCTAAATTATTTTACAGAATTAAAAAAGATTGTTTGTAACTTTTACATACTTCAAATGTCGTTATTAACACCCTGTAGTTTATGACGTTTTAACACAGGGTGAATACAAGTAAATTTTTGTGAAAACTTGGAACCTGCTCTACAACTCTTTTATACATACTTGAGATGTCGTACTTAACACCCTGTAGTTTATGTCGTTTTAGCACAGGGTGAATACAAGTAATTTTTTCTGAAAGCTAGGATCCTGCTCTAAAACTCTTCTATACATTTTAGTTTGATCCGCACAGTAGTTAAGGAGATATAAATTTATAAACAAAAAATTGAATATGGCCAGTGTATGGCCAGTGGCGAGTGTCTGTCCATCTGTCTATGTATATATTGAATCCAAAATGGCGCTTAATTTAAGATTTTTAAATTGATTTGATTTCTAAATTGATTTTAGTGTGAAAATATGTATTTTTATAATTTTTTAATTTATTTCTTAAGAGAATTTTAATGTCTGTCCTTCCGTCTGCCTGTCTGTTAATTTTTGAAAATTGTTAAACATTTTAAATTTACATTCCATTAAAATTAAACATTTTTAAATTGTTGCTTTGAAATAAGAAATAAAAAAATATGAAAATCGGAACCATTTAATGTTTAGCGGATAAGACGATTGAAATCAAGGAAATTTTATTCAAATATTTATTACAAAACTCCTACTATAGTTAATATAAAACAAAAGCCACAAAACCATTCCATGAATTTACTTAACTTTATAAACAAATAAAAGGAAATAATATTTATATTAAAAAAAAACAAGGATCAAAATCAATATATAAAAAATATTATAATAATAAACCTCTTACTTATTTCACATTAAAAATATAAGCAAAAGAAAAAAAGTTAAGTTTTATAACTTTAACGTGAACTAAACCAATCGTTTGCTAACCAGTCGATTTACTTTATTATGTTTAACAGTGGGTGCTATAACAAAAATTATGGTAATAAATCTATATCTTTTAAAGTACTGGTTGGATCATAGTTAAATGTATGAGAGAGTTATAGAGGAGGACTTAAGATTTTAGAAAAAATAGCTTGTGGTTACCCAGTGATAACCCAAATTAAATTACAGGGTGTCAAAATTTTATACTCTTCTAGGTAATTTGCAAAAGAGTATTTTTACTTATTTGTGTATAAAATCAATATTTATGCAATAATTTACATGAAATATATTTTGTTTTATATGTGACAAATGTATCCTTAGGATAAAAAATAAAAATTTTGAATTTTTAACTTTTTCGAATTTAAATGATTTTTCGAAAAAGAAAATCTTATACAAAATTTAGTTATCATTTTTTTTTATTACAAAATGGTCTTAATATCACCAAAACTTAAGGAATTGTACTTAACTGTATCAGAGAGTTGTAAAGGAGAACCTATGATTTTAGAGAAAATTATTTTTAGTCACCCAGTGATAACCCAAATTAAGTAACAGGGTGTCAAAATTGTCTATATTTTTTAAGTAATTGGTAAATTAATATTTTCACTAATTTATGAATAAAATCAACATGTATATATTGATTTGAATAAAATATATCTTATTTTATTTGCAACAAATCTATCTTTAGGATAAAAGAATAAAAATTTTTAGTTTTTTACTTTTTCGAATTTTTATGATTTTTCGAAGAAGAAAATTTTATACAAAAATTTATTTATTAATTTTTTTTCTCAAAATAGTCTTAATATTTCCACAAGTGATAGGATCGCATTTAAATGTACAAGACAGTTTTAGAGGAGTGCCTTTATCTTGTAGTTATCTTGTAGTCACCCTGTGATAAACCAAATTAAGATACAGGGTGTCAAAATAGTCTACCCTTTCAAAGTAATTTATAAATGAGTATTTTCACTAATTTACAAATCAAATCAACAGTTTTGCATTGATTTTAGAGAATTACAACTTGTTTTATTTGTAACAAATCTATCTTCAAGATAAAAAAAATAAAACTGTTGAATTTTTTACTTTTTCGAATTTTTATGATTTTTTTTTTTTAAAAATAAAATTTTCTATAAATTTCTATAACAATATTTTTCAGAAAATGGTCTTTATATCCCCACAACTGAACGGATCGAATTCAAATGTATGAGAAAGTTATAGAGGAGAACTTTGGATTAAAGAAAAACTTGTTTTGTATTCACCCAGTGAAAACAGAAGTTAAGTTACAGGGTGTCAAAATTGTCTACCTTTGTAGGTAATTTTTAAATGAATATTTTCAATAATTTGTGAATAAAATAAAAATTTATGCATTGATTTTAATGAAATACATCTTGTATTATTTACAACAAATTTATCTTTAAGATAAAAGAATAAAATTTTCGAATTTTTAACATTTTCGAATTTTTAAGATTTTTTGAAATAGAAACAAATTTTTAAGAATTTGTGTAATTTTTTTTCAGAAATTTATCTTAATATCTCCATAACTGTTGTCGGCAATAAAAAGTTATATAAGAATAATTTAAAGACAATTTTAATTAGATTTTTTTAATAGTTATTTGAACAAATTCAGTTTAGTAATTTTCGAGATACGCTTGATTATATTGAGCAACCTCTTTAATTTTACAAATTTCGATTTATGCGGAGAACTGCAGTCAATTAAAAAATTTTGGCTTAGAGGCTTAAAACTTATTAATACCGTTTACCTATCACGATCGTCTAAACTAAAATTAAAAATTTTTCATGCCTCAAAATCAGTGTTGCTGTGTTTTTTTCAAACTTCATTGTTGAATATTCCAACACTCGTGAAATATTATACTAATAATTTCCATATTATTCCTTTCAAAATCCCTGGTGTTTTTTTTTATTTTTCTTTTTCTAACATTCCAAGGATATTTGTTTTACAGCAGAATGAAAAATAAGTTTTTTTTCTTTTTTTTTTACTTTTTTATTTGTTCTATATAATGTAGAGTTTTTCACAAGAATTTTCAATAGAGCTTTTGTTCCAATTTATTCATATGAATTGTGTGTTACTTTTTTTTTAATATTTTATATTTTCTTTTCCATTTTATTGCGTCGTTCATATTAAACTTTAATATTTTTTTCTTTTTTGTTGTTGTCTTAAAAAGCTAAGAAAATAAAGGAGTTATTTAGTTTTTTCCAAATGCATGATTTTTTTCGTGGAAAATATTTAAGGAAACTTTATAGAAGTTTTTGTGTTGGCATACTTATGTTAAAGAAATGAAGAGGGGGAGTGATTATAATACACAAATAATTTAGAAATTTTAAGTATTAAAAAAAAAAAATAATAATACAAAAGTAAAGTTTGAAAAATTTGAAATATTACAAATACATCTTATATTTTTGTCACTTGAAAATTATTTAAAAAAAGTTATTCGTTACAAAAAAATGGTCATAAAATATTTTATATTTAAAATATTTTACATTCCAAGAAATATTGACATTATACTTATGCCAAAAAAACACCATTCAGTGTCAACTTGATACCATTTTAGTGTTAAATTACATAAAATATAAGGATATATTGTTCCACTGTAGTGCCTTACAATATTTTTAGCAATAAATCTGTATCTTCTAAACTAATTAACGGTTTTAATTAAAATATATGTAAGAGTTGTAGAGAAGGACTTGATCTTTAAGAATACATATTTTGTAGTTACCCTGTGATAACACGAGCTAAACAACGGGGTGTCAAAGTTGACTATCTTGTGCTTGTAAAAGTTGGTTCTCTTGGTCTTGCTAAAAATAACAAAAAAAAATAGTAAAAACATTTAAAACCTAATCATAGTTGTAAAAGTCTTTCACTCCCAAAGTAAAAGTTTTTTACTCCCAAGTGGTCAACTTAGACCCAATGTGCTGCAGCTAGCTACTACAGCTAATAATATTATAAAACAATATTCTCAAACTTTAACTCCTCTATTTATTTATATTAACAGTTTCATCAAAATCAGTTTAAGAGATTCAGACTTATTACCATTTATTTTCCAATAAGCCCCACTGTGCCATATTTAAAGTGGACACAATAAATGGTCAATTGAACACAATCTTTAAAGATTTTGCATCAAAAGTTTTTTCTCTTGGTCTTGCTAAAAATAACCAAAAATATTGCAAAAATATTTAAAATCAAATTAAAGTTATAAAGACTTTCACTCCCAAAGTAAAAGCTTTTTACTCCCAAGTGGTCAACTTGGACCCACTGTGCACCAGCTAGCTACTACAGCTAACAATTTTCTCAAACTTTAACTCCTCTATTACTTATATTAATAGTTTCATCAAAATCAGTTTAAGAGATTCAGACTTATTACCATTTATTTTCCAATAGGCCCCATTGTGCATTATCTAAAGCGTACACAATAAATGATCAATGTATCTTTAAAGATTTTGCATCATAATGTTTTATAGTTTTTATTTAAAGAACATGAATAATATTCCCTTAATAATCTTAAAAACTTTAACCTTAAAAGCCCTCAATTCAACAAATCTTAAGAGCTTGATTTCCCAAATTATCACATGATATCTCAGTCAATTCATATACACGCCATTTATAAATACAAAGCCTCTAGTTCACTTTTTCTTTTAAATGACTCTAGTTCTAGAGAAAAATTACGATTTATAAAATTAAAGAGGTTGCACTATATATTGCATCATATCTCGAAAACTACTTGATGGATTTTGCTCAAAAAGATATCAAAAAATTTTAATTAGAATTGTCTTCAATGCGTTCCTAAACTAATTTTTATTTTGGCCAACAGTTATGGGGATATTAAGACCACTTTCTGGGAAAAAATAAAATTTTATAAAAATTAAAAAAAAAAAAATAATAATAATAATTTCAAAAATCATAAAAAATCCAAAAAGTAAAAAATTCAAAATTTTACTTTTTTATCCTAAAGATACGTTTGTTGCAAATAAAATAAGATATATATCATTAAAATAAATGCCTAAGTTTTGATTTTATTCATAAATAAGTAAAACTACTCATTTACTAAATATATAGAGAATTAAATAAAAATATAATATTTTTCAGAAAATGGACTTAATATCTTCATAACTGTTGATCGTATTAAAAAGTATTATAAGCCTGAATTGAAGAATATTTTAGTAAGAATTTTTTGTTTTTTGTTGTTTTTTTCTTTTTTGAACTAAATCAGATAAGTGGCACGTTGGGGTCAAATATGTCTCAAAAGGCAATTAATTTAATTTTTAAATATAAAATGTTTATAATAAAGTTATCGAATAAATAAGGATATCAAATAAAAATATACAAAATTATGTATCAATATCAATTAAAATCTTCAAGCTAGATTAAGTTTTATCTTATAAGGAAACTTTCAAAGTTAAACTTTTTTTGAATTTTTGAAAAAAAAGTTTAAAAAAAATATATAATTTTTATAAATTTGCAGAGTATTTTTATTAATCAAAAATTCTTTTAAAATAAAAAATTAAAAAAAGAATTATTAATTTCTGGTATTTAAGTGCAAATTTCTTCAATTATTTTTAAATTATATTTGGTCCTAATATTTTCTTTAAATTCTTCGAAAATTGTCTTAAAATTTCACACTAATTTTCAATTTTCATGGAATGTAGCTTAAAATGTTACAGAATGTTTGTTCTGAAAATTTTCTGAAAAATAGTACATAATGTTTACATTGATATTGTGAAAAGAAATTGTGCGCATATGTAACCCGATTTAAGAAATTAATTTAAAAAAAAATCCAATAGATTTCATGCAAAAAAACAGCCGACATTTTTGCGATTAAACAGTGGTTGAGAATCGAAATAACTCGCTAACTTCTAATCCAGTTGGATTTACATGAAATAGGCATAGCAGAGGACAGTGACATTTTTAGTTTTGAAACAGGATCCCTTATATGCTTCAGAAGCGTAGCTATGAGATTACAAAATAGGGTACTAATGTCATAGAAAATGTTTAAACTCTAGCGATTTTTTAAAAAACAGGCGGACGGTAGGACAGACAGTATAATTCTCTAAAATAGCCTTAGAATTTCAAAAATATATTTTATTTTTACTTCTTGAGCTATAAAAAATAAATCGAAATATTAAAGTGTTAATATCACGTTTACCTAATTTAAGCGTCATTCTTCACCCTTTGTAAAGACGGGCGGACGGACGGACAGACATTAAAATTCTGCCAAATTATAATTTAGAAGCACAGAAAGACTGACATAATTCTCTAAAATAGCCTTAGAATTCCAAAAATATATTATATTTTTACTTCTCGAGCTATAAATAAAATAAATCGAAAATTTAACTATTATTACGTTTACCTGATTTAAGAGCTATTTTCGACTCTTTGTAAAGACGGAAGGACGGACGGACAGACATTGTCGTTCAGCCAAAATATCCTTTAAAAGGACTGAAGGACCGACGTTATAATTCTTTAAAACACATTTTAAAATTTTAAATATATATTGTTTCTTTACTTCTTAGCCAATATATAAACTAAATTTAAACATTAAAGTATTGATATTACCTTTAACTGATTTAAATGCCATTTTTGACCCATTGTATAGACAGACGGACGGACAGTGTTATAATGCCAAAAGTTTTTTTAAATTTCTAAAAATGCATATTTTTACTAAATAAATTTTAAAAAATAAACCGTGATATGAACTTAAAATTCGGATATCAACTTTTCCAAAATTGAGAGACGTTTCTCCCGTTCCTCGGAAATGTTTTTCCATTTTCTAACACTAAATAATTTTATGTCATTTCTATTATAATAGAGGATATGGCTCGAATGGTATAAATGGTAGGGGACGCAATTTTTTACAAATATTTATCCCATATAAGGTTTGCTTGGTATTGACAATGGTCAAAATTGGTTAATAAATAAAAATGTTATGAGCTAAAAACTAGAAACACAGGGTGTCCGTTTTATATTTTTCTGTTAATATTTCTGAAACAAAAGCATGTACGACAGAGAAAATGTTTATATATATTTTAAAGATCAATATAAATTTAGAAACCAAAACTGGGCTTGGTCCTCCCACTTTAACTCCCACCTCTCATATAAGATGAAATGTCAAAGAAATTTTGTACAATGAGTTAAAGAACCAATGTAAACTCGGAAACAAAAATGGGCGTGGACACCCAACTTACCGCCCACCTCCGCTATAACGTCAAATTTTGGAAAAGTTGATGGATTGTATACAGATTCGGTCAAGCGGAAAACATTATTCTCGCTTGTTTTTTCTTAATTTTTTTTTGCGAACTTTTAATTTTTTGCCTAACAATTTATTTCATAACTTTGAAACTATTGATCGCATTAAAAACAATTATATACATAATTTCAAGATATTGTAAATGAAAATTTTTTTAAACCTCTTTTAACAAAATCGGACAAGTTATTTTTGAGTTAAGACAACATAAGTGAAGAAATATCTAAAAAATACTAAAATTTTGTAAAAATGAGCGAATTCAATTAATTGCGAATAATTTCGAAAAAAAATCTATAGATTTTTATGATCGATATATCATTTTAATGCTATTACATATGGCTTTACGATAAAGTAATAAAACTGAACAATTTTTGTCGTTTACGATTTTTCATGATTTTTTTAAAACAAAAAAATTTCAATTTTCACGTAAAAAAATATATTTTTTGTTTAATTTTTTTTTTTAATTTCGAAACTACTGAGCCGATTGTAAGGCAATATATGAAGGGATAAAAGGTTATATAAATATAAATTTTTCTAAAATTATTTCAATTATAATGGACTAAAACTTTTTGAGTTAACATTAATTACACGGAAAAACGTCTTATAAAAATAATAATTTTACATAAAATTTTTAAAAAACGTCTTCATAGAATTTAAAATTTGGCCCCTTTATGGACTACTGGAACCATAATACATAAAATCTATATAGTAGTTATTCGAGCCTTTTTTTCTGTTGACCTGTGTTATTAATTTGTCCATAAAAAATATTTTTAGACCTTAATTACTTTTTACGCAAATTTCTTTTTCAAATTCCTTGACATACATAAATCCTTCGTTTCCTAAGACATATTGCAAATTTATTTATTTTTTTTTTTATTGTTCCTTTTCAAGTTACCGTTAATGTTGTTGTAACACTTGTTATTTTACATAGAATCGTGACAATGTATAGATTTTATACACAAGACACCAAAACAATAGAATTAAAGAGAATCAGTAACAGAAATAAATTTTCAAACGTGATTTATTTCTTAATAAACATCTGTCATCATCACAATGATAACTGGAAATGTGAAAATGTTTGTATTTTGATATGCACATGTATTGGTATTGGTATGAGTATCTATAGGATGGTAATAAGGATAAACATACACACATACTTAGACATTTGGGACGACCTTAGGAATTGTATTTTTTTGATTATCTTTTCTATGTAAATAGGGAATTGGAAACAATGTTACCAGATGTCATGGATAAATTACTATACGAGGTTATAGAAGAAAGTCTACTTAAACAGAGTACTTATTGAACAGCCGTCATATTTTAATAAACATAATTTATTTAACAAATCTAAGTTAATATACAAAAATATACTTAATACTTGTTAATGTATGAGTAACCTAACCGGATATCTATTTGACAAATACACCCATATGCAGGTATGTTACATACATATGTAAAGTACGTAATAGAAGTTTGTTTTTATTTGAATATTTATGTTTAACTAATTAATAATACTTAACATTTTTATATCTCAAAGTGTAATATGTAGACTATATGTACGAATGGTATGTATGTATGTAATATCCTTGTAAACGTAATGTTGATTTAGGTAACATTTCTTTCATATTTGTCATTTGGTTTTCCTGTTAACATGATGTTAATAAATAAATTGTTATAAATTAATACACTGAATAAAATATATTTAAAAAAGATAAAAGAAAATTATGACATGGATGACAAATCTTTTAAGGTTAAATGTTAAATATAATGTATACGCTAATATTATAATTCTATATTAAACATGAAAACCAGTATAAAGAGATGGATAAATTAAGTCTTAACTAAAATAAATTTTCATGACAAAAGGAATAGAGATAATTAAAAAAAAGACAGTTTATTATTTTGCTATGTTAAGACAAAAAAAATATAAATTATCACATTTAAGCTTAAATATCCTACTAACCTTAAAATATATATCATATGAATGGGGTTATAGCATATTATTTTTGTCTTGATTTAAAAAAGTTAAAACATTTTCATTTTCATTTTTTTTTTATTTGACACCCCGTAACATATGTTTTACTATTACAGGAAGACTATAATATAATTTTTCTAAAAGCTTAGGTTCTCCTCTAAAACTCTCCCATACATTTCGAATCGATCCCTACAATAGTTTAAGAGATTTAGTGCACTATGTAACGTATTATTAAATTAAAATTATATTAATAATACTCATACGCCTTAGGAGGTTTGACGAATATTTTAGGTATCTCAATCAAATTGAGGATTGGTCGATCTGTATTGAAGTGAAATTAAGTTTATTTTATTTTTTTAAGATCTTTGTGTTGCGATTTATCTTTTTGATGTTCATCCCTACAATAGTTTAGGAGATTTAGTGCACTATGTAACGTATAATTATGTTAAAATTATATTAATATTACTCATACGCCTTTAGGAGGTTTGACGAATATTTTAGGTATCTCAATCAAATTGAGGATTGGTCGATCTGTAACGATTACCGAGAGATTAGAGGTCCGATATATATAACAATGAAGTGAATATAAGCTTATATTACTATAATATTATATAATAGTAAATACTTTAGAGACATGATGAGACGAATCTCTATCTTTATATACATATAAACCCCATATAAATAATAACAAGAGATATACATCATACATTGTTTGACATTCATGCTATGTGTGAGAGCAGAGGCGAATACACTGTATCTGAGCTGCTATGTGGCTAACAATGATCTAATCATAAAAATTCTTAAAATACAATACCTTTACAATTATTTTTACATTATTTATCATAATTTTTAGGGAAAACATACCTGTAAAGAAATGAAGAAAAAAATTTAATTTAAATTTTTTATTTTTGTATCAAGCTTAAGAAAAAAAATATTTATTAAAAATTAAATAAAAAGGATTTATGTAAATGCATAATATATATTTAGAAAAGAATAAATCATTTTAAGTCTGCCATAAAGAATATTTAAATTCTGGTCACATAAACACTCTAGTAGACTTAGGCTGTGTGACTAACTGTCTTATAGTCCGTAGAAACCTTGCTCAAGTTTATATACTAACCTTTATTGTAATGAAATTCGCCCAGGCTATTTATTTGTACCTAAGCAGTTGTTGCTCTTTCTTTCCCCTTTCAAACACACCATAAGGAAGGGGATCCGGAGAACAAAAAAATTGTTTA